>JBBYHO010516720.1:0-19076 GCA_038382025.1 Adansonia gregorii | reverse complement strand
ACTAAATAAATAGAATTAAGTGTTGGGTGTGAATAGATTTTTAATAGTTGCAAATTTAAAGTTGATTTACCTTAAACATGTATTTTTGTTAAGACTATCTTTAGTGTTTATTATAAAATTTAGTGGAAACGAATAAAATCAATAATTATTTTTAAAAAATAAAAAATCAAATCCAAAAGTTTTATGGACGAAATATCATCTCTAGCAATCATCTTTTAAAACTGTTTTTAAAAAAATTTTAAAAATGACATTCGTCTCTAATACTATTATATTAATTACAACTTTTAGCCTCAATATAACTAAAATTAAAATAGAAATAATATTTTTTTCTAATCGTCCTCTTATCTTATCCCTAAAAATCTCTTGTTCTGTAGTGATTATACTTTCCATTTGTAACTTAGTTTATAAAGAGTAGTATGTATCTCCTTTCTTGTTTTTGATGTTTGTTGTGATTTATTTAATTTAAAAAGCTTGATGTTGTTACTAAAGATTTGCGAGAGCACTCATAGCTTATCAACTAGAAGACACAAATTAGTTCAGCACTCATGGTACTCAGTAATTGAGTGATTTTGCTTGATACGAGGGTTTATTTAGGGTTGTCTTTTATTTTAACATTTTTTAAATAATAAATTTTATTATTTAGAGTTTATATTTAATGCACTGATGGTATATATATTTATATACTAATAATGAATTAGATCATGCATTGTCATTAAAAATTTTTTAAAAATAAATACATATAACTTTATTAATTTAACAAAGTGATATTATTTGATTCATTAATAATATATAAATTTATATAGTATTAATGTATCGAATATAAATCTTATTATTTATTAAGAGTTAAAAAAATGAAAAAACTGAAGCAAATATTCTATAATTGGACTAATAAGAAACAACGAAAGGTGAAGGTTATTTGGTAGCTGCTTGCACCATGTGTTTTGTTTCTTATGTCGTGTATTACGTTTGTTGATAAAATACCATGCTCAATGTAGTTTCCTGGAGAATAAATGATGGGAATATCAGCAATAAGCATGTATCTTTAATCACTTAGAAAACACAGCAATTCGAAAGAAGAGGGAAAAAGTGCAAGGTGGGAAAAATGTATAGGAGGTGCTAAACTTGATGTCTTAGCAAAGGCCAAAGATGCTTCACTTTTCACAAGAAATCAGCAATCAAGTGATCATAAATATGGCTAATGTAACTCACATTTTCATGTCCTCCTGCTTTGTCGAGCTTTACTCCTCTAAATTCCTGAAAATTAATTGCCAAATTTGCCTAGAATCACCTTGTTTCGACACACACACGCACACAAAAGAAGAAAATGTTTAAGCCATCACCAGAGATCCGACTTCTAATGGTCGACGATAAAGAGGAGGAACCGCATTTCAGCAGCCGTGAGAACGAGCATTTTCGTTCTTGAAGAGCTTTGAAGGATGTTACAGCTCAATCTTCCAAATCCAAAGTTTTAATACAAAGGGTTCCTGACATCCTAAGGGAAAATAATAACTTCACTAAATATTTTGAACCAAGGGTGGTTGCAATAGGCCCATTCCACCATCGTAACACCAGGCTCCGGTAAGCTGAGAAGGCCAAGCTTAAACTTGCAGCGTTGTTCACAAAAGAACATGGAGTTGCAGAAGAAGACTTATACAAACAGATTAAGAGGGAGATAGGGGATATCAAGAGGTGTTATAGGCCAAAGGATATCGAAGATTATGACGATGAGGAGCTCCCTTGGATGTTCTTCGTGGACGGGTGTGCAGTGTTGCATGCAATATACTACAGTACTACTACTGAGCACAAAAAGGAGGAAGAGTACATGGATATTAAATTTATCTTCTTGCATTTACCCAAGTAGATTTGTTCATGCTCGAGAACCAACTTCCTTTCCGAGTCCTCAAGTTATTGATGAGCTCAGTCAATAAAGGAAAGGATTTGAGAAAATCAATCGATGAGTTCATTGATGATAAGATTAAGAGAACAATAGCGGCAGGGAATTCGAAGAAGCAACAAGCACCGCCAGAACAAGATCAAGAACACACTCATCTTCTGGGGCTTTTGCGGGAAAGATCTTGTCCAACTTCAACCCAGCCAGCGACAAAAATAATAAATCTGGCATGATCGGTGGGATAATTAAGTCCTGTGGATCAAAACGGCAACATAACAAAACATTTCGTGGCATCAAGGAGCTGAAAGAAGCAGGAATTCATGTGAGTCCCACCGAGACAAGCAGCCTCCGAGATGTTCATTTCTACTTTGGACTTTTGGGAGCTCTGAAGATCCCTCGCCTCGTAGTCGACGATTCAACCGGTTCCAAGTTCATGAACTTGGTAGCTTACGAAATGTGCCCAGGTTTCCAAAATAAATTTGAGGTCACCTCTTGCTTATGCTTCCTTGACACTCTGTTTGACACAGCACAAGACGTGAAGGAGTTGAGACATGCAGGAATCCTACTGAATTATATGGGCAGTGATGAAGAAGTAGCTGATCTTTACAATAAGATAACCACCGATTTGGTGCCTGATCTCCGGTTGTACAAAGAAGTAACAGATGACATCTGTCGGTACTTCAACAATCCATGGTCGACCTTCATAGCTCAGGCATATTACACTCATTTCAGCACTCCCTGGAGTATCCTTGCCTTTTTGGGTGCCTTACTGGGTCTTATTTTTACTGCTATTCAAGCATATTACTCAATAAGGAAAGGACTCCAAAAAAAACTAAACAATATCCATCTTTCTTTTCTCTTCAAAGGTGTCTTTCATCTTAATTTTAATTTTAATTTTTCTTTCCTGCTATTTATGTATGAACAAAAAATGATTATAAATTTATAATTTGTGTGTCAAGATGGGTGATTTGTTTTTGATTTTCTAATTAAAGCGTGTCCGTTATATTTGTTGGCTGATGATTGATTTGATCCTGAAGTTGCGTAATTTTCGTCTTTCTAATGCTCAAATTTATATGTTTGGCATAGGAAGAAAGTTTAGGAAGAGAGAAAATAGATTCTGTATCTTTAATTTCATCTAGGAGATTGTAATATAATTTTAATATATGTCACTCCTATTTTTTCCAATTAAATCATATCTTTCTCTGTTAAAAGTATTTTAAGTTTTTAGATATTTTTATTTATTAATAACGTAGAGCTCGGGTTATTGATTTAGCTTAGTGTTATCAATGGGTCAATTTCGGTTGGATAGACTGAAATAGTTAAAAAAATTTATTTTCTTAAAGTCTAATCTAATCCGTTGATTTTTGAAAAACTTATTTTACAATTAAAATATATTAAAATATTAATTATTTTTATATTAATATTTATATATTTTTATAATTAAATTTAAATAAAAATACTTTAATTTATTAAATAATAATATGAATAGATTTGAATATAAGATACTATATTTCAAATTTACGTACATGATTAGCCATGCTCTCAAACATATCAAATTTAACTCTCTTGAACCATTAATTGTTATAACTTTTTAATACACTTGGAACCACGATTTGTAATATTAGAGGTTCACAATTGGTGACAAAGCATCTGATATAACTAAAGTAGTGGGGAAGATAATATAATTATTCAACCATAGAAAGGGAAAACGGGAGCTTTCCCTAAGCCTTCCACATCATAATTGACTTTGCATTTTGAAAACTCATCTTGAGCTGTGCATGTTGGTGCTTCTTTTCCTTTCTTCTCTATTTCGTTGACTGAAGAGTGTGTTTCTCTCCTTGTTCTCGCTTTTTTTTTTTTTTTATAGATTGAGATTAAGAAAAGCAAAAAAAAAAAAATAGGGATGGAGGATTTTTCTGTATTGATTTATTGCGAATCTTCTGTAGATTGAAATAGTAGATCTAGAAAAAACAGATAAGCACATTGTCGAAAGATTTATTTGTATTTATTGCATATTTCTCGTGCATTAGAATAGGATTTGGTTAATCCTTTCAGTGTTCATTGTTGATGGTTTTCTGGTTGGCTATAAAAGGAGAACGTTGTTGCTGCGAGGAAATAGTTGCTGGCTTAACGTTGGTTTCCATCTCAGTGGTTCATATTTTATGTTTCACATGGTTTATGTTCTATATTATATATTGTTTTCTATTTTAATGTTTTTGATGCTTTATTTTTTATTTTACTCTTATTTTATTTGCTTTATAAATTTGTATTTGGTGTGTGGTGATTTCGTAGATTGGTTAAATGGTTGAATAATTTTTTTTCATTGTTGGGGATTTCATCAACCTATTGTGTTGAGTTTATGCAAGAACTTGAGAATGTTTTTATTAAGTTGTTACTGAAAATGTGATTTCGATTTTTGTAAGGTAGTTTTGCCCTAGTTGGTTGTTTTATGTTCTTACTTTGGGTTTGATTATTTTTCATAAAGGGAACTTTGGTGTCATTTGGGTGTTGTCTTTGTTCTTAGGTATTGTTTAGTTTTCATATTAAGAACTTTAGGTTTCGTTGTTTTGTGTTTCTCGTGGTGCATTAGTTTTGAATGTTATGTATGGGATTTTTGTGGAGGACGGTATATGAGTTTTGAATGCTTATGACTTATGTGTGCCGCAACATAACTCAGATACGAATCCTGATCAACCCGACTTTAAAGGTTGGTATACCCCTCGTTCCTATATAAATCTCTATATCATTATTCTTTTATTTTTTAAGGGCCCATAACATTATTAATATTATTTTTTATTTTTTGTGTTTGGGGATTGAGTTATCGAGATGAATCGCTCACTCAACTTAACTCTAAATATTCATTATGAAACGGTTATTTATTACAGAGTCACCACCAATCTATTTTGGCTAGGTGAGATTTGTAACCTATTGAAGTTTATATTTCTAGGGTTATGAAACCTATAAAAACAAACTCTGAGATTTGCTAAAATACCAAAATTGCATAAAAGGATTAAAGAGTTAGTTGCAATTACGAGTGAAGATTGATCTCTCTCATGATGTTTAAAAATCTGTACCTTATTAATTACGTAACTTAATTTTGGATTTTTATTTGATTTTCATATCCGATATTTAACTATGATTCGTATTTATCAAAATGCCCATATTCCTAAATTTATTATTCCATTAGAGAAAAACAAGTTTTTAATATTTTCAAAAATCAAAATATCTTCTGCACCCTTTCAGAGAATTAGATAAACATGAAAGTTTTTACCATTCTTTTTCGTGCCTCACTGGTGAGTCGAAGGAATACAAAAGCTTTTAAAAAACAAAACATATTTTGTAACCCACTGGAGAGCTAGAGGAATACAAAAGGTTTTATTTTATAAAAATTGAAAAATCTCAATTTTCATTTTTTTTTGGACAAGGATATCTTGTTATTAAAATAATCCATAGAACTCCTTTTATATTCTGGGTGAAATCCACATACTATTTTAACTAGAAGATATTGCCTTAATTTTTAGAAATTTTTGCTTTTATCAAAAATAGTAATATTTGTCCTAAGCCTCAATTTGAATATATGTACGAAAATAGACTCAAAAGACTCGAACATGGTTGATAAGAGCAAAATGTCTTTTAGAGTACTTTTGACATAAAAGTATCTTAGTAACTCTAAAGGACTCGATTTTAATGCAAAATTATCAAAATGTCCCTTGGGTATACCTTCAATGTGAAAGTATCATGTTAACCTTAAAAGACTAAAAAATGATAATAAAAGATGAACATAACCCTAATGCACATTTTTATCATGAAAAAATCCCGGTGATAACATAGGACCTAGTTTTAAGGAAAAATTACTAAAATGCCTCTAGGGACTACCTTGGTCTTGAAAGCATCCAGATAACACTAAATAACCTATAAATGATAAGAAATGGCAATTTAACCCCAAATGGGTACTTGAAATATTAAAAGTGACTTAAAATGCAAAAATTACAATTAAGTTCCAAAATTTCCTAAAATTATATTTTAATTCCAAAATAACTAAAAATGTTGGAAATTGTTCTAAATGGTCAAAATAACCTAAATGGATAAGTGGATATGAAAAAAAACCATTTTAACCCTAAAATGCAAGGTTTTCTTAAATTATCTCTAAATTTTTAAAAATTACATTTTGTATCCAACTGAAGGATAGAAAGAATACAAAAAGTTTTAATACATTTTACACCGCACCGGAGGATCAAAGGAAGGCTAGAAACACTCTAAAATTGATCAAAATACTCTAAATGGAAATTTGACATGTGGAATGACCATTTTGACCCTAAAATGCTAAGGTTTGATCCTCTAAATTATTTTATTTTTTTCAATTTGATCTCTTCATGAAATAAATCCACAAATAAACATCAAACAAATCACAAAAATCATGGAAATCACATCAAAAGTCACAATAAGCATTTGGCCAAACACTCATGGCTTTGACACAATTTTTTTTCATTTTACAAATTAGTCCTTAAAATTTCTAAAATTATAGAAAGACCCTAAAAACTCTAAAAAATGTATTTTAACATGATAAAAATGCATAAAACACATTCCTAGATGTACTGAAGGTTTCGGCCAAGCTTGGAAGGCCTAAAAATTATTTTTTTTCAATTTTACAATTTAGTCTCTCTGTTTTCAATAATTAGAAAATAACACAAAAATCATAAAAAATTCACCAATCATACTTGTACGCATACAATCAAGATTGGAACTACCTATACAAAGCTTTAAAAATTTTGAGAAAATTATTTTTTTAGTCCTTACAACTTCCAAATATCATAAAATAACATAAATCATCATAAAAATAACAAATGAAATTAAATCAAGGCCATCATGAATTTCGGCCAATAGCACAAACAACCAAAATTCTTTTTCTCAACACAACATCATGAATATCAACATAAATAAGTATCACCAAACTTAGATACAAAAATAAAATCATAAGAAACAAACATACAAACATGTTTATTAACATTTAACATAAAAATACTAAGAAAAATAGTGCCAACATGAACTTATATATAAGATAGAATCAACAACACATCGACAACATATTTCATGCAGGAAATCAAGCCATTATTAGAAAAAATTACAGATAACTAAAATAAAGAAAATTGTTCATAGGCATCATACTTTGCCTTTCAACATAGAACAATATCCATGAGCTCAAGTATGATTTTGGCTTGTTAGAAAGAAGAAAATTGAATAAAATAAACAAAAACTCAAAATTTTATAAAACTATCTACCTTTAAAGTATAAAACCTTGATTTTTTTTTTTTTGGTTTTTGGCTATTTTTAATTAGAAAACCATTAACCTTTAACTTAAAGTTTGACCAAGGTGGGTTAATACCCCTTTTGTCGAAATGTCCTTTATTTTTTTAATTTTATTACATAATATATAATTAATACATAATAAAGTTTTTTTTCACTTCATATTAATGAGCAAATATTAGTCAACAACTTAAATGGTGAGTCATGTGGGCTATTGTAGAGGCTCCATGATAATTTTGATGATATTAACTTTTAATGATAAAATTTAATCCTGTTAAATTAATTCTCATAAAATTAAATTATAAAATTTTGAAATTATATGTAATGATTCATAAATTTTTGAAAATGGAAAAAAAAATTATAATTGGAATTTTTATGAAAAATGAGAAAAAAGTGGAAGGGCTAAATTGTAAGAAATCAAAAGTTGTAAATTCATAAAAAAATGAAATTCTACATGATACATTCAGTTACAAATTTAATCACATGGGAGGCCTAATTAAACATTCATATGAATATTTTTGGCCTAAAAAATTCAAGTAATTTTTTGAAGAGAGAATTAATTAAAATTTCCCAACTTGTTAAAAACTTACGAGCAAAATCCCTTTCGAATGAAATTATGTTTAATAAAAATGAATCAAAATTTTAAAAATTTATATCCAAAATATTTTATTGAAAATATCTGAAAATTTTTACAACTTTAAATTCTGAAAAATTTTACAAAAATTTCATAGATAAAAAATATTCATATTTTAAAGATGAAAAAAATTCAAAAATTCATTCAAATATATGCAAAAATGAGTTAAATTCAACATATTATTCAAAATATTAATTTACATTAACTTATAAAATAATAAAAATGAAAACTTGAAATCCATAATAGATTTTATCAAAAAAATTTTACGAGTAAAATACTCATGAGACAGTGAAAAAATCAAACTTAAATACTAAAATTGACAATTTGATATCCCATGTATAAAATGCCAATATTTATTTTTTCTTAAATATTTTTTATTTTTTAGGATGAGTATCGACATAAATGTTACACGAGTGTCCATAAAATATACGACAATCAACTTGTCAATTTTTATGAAAAAATGTCCAAAAGTTCCTAAAAGTAGGAAATTCAATCATGATCTATTTACAAAAATGAATTTTGAAATTTCAAATGAATAATGTTAAAAACCAATTTTTGGTACTAATACTACATAAGTATCGACAAAATATCCGAATGTCAACTCCTAAAATTTCATGAAAAAATCTAAAGAAATCCATAAAAATAAGAAATTTGACCATGACATAATTTATAGAAATAAATTTCAAAATTTGATAGAAAATGTTTAAAAACTAATTTTTCTTGAATATTAGTCCTTTCTATCCTAGATTTATTTATTACAACTCTTGAAACCACACTTTTTTATCACGTGCACGTGCAGCCATTTAGGTATGACTAAATTTGTCTTGCAAATGCAAAATTTGCTTAGAAGAAGTCGACTTCTACCAAGGCAACCACTAGGTTCTCAGTTTTGATATTTAAAACTGTTAAAAAAAGGGGGTTCAAATGAAATTAGGTGTTTCCAATATTTTTGATTTTGGGATATAGTGATGCTCGATTTTTGTTCTGATCATGGTTAAAAATTTATGATGTTTCATTTTTGATATTTTGTATTGATTATATTACAAAGATAGATTTTATTTATCATTTGTTTTGGACTTTTGGTTTAGAGATACTTTTTTTTATTTTTTGTTTTTTTTTAATTTAAATTCATTTGCTTTGTAAATTTGTACTTAGTGGGTGGTGAATTCAACAAATGGTTAAATGGTTGAATAAATTTTTTTCTTTGTTGGGGATTTCATTAACTTCAGTTGTTGAGTATATGCTGGAACTTAAGAATGTTTATGTTAAGTTGTTGTTGAAGATGTGATTTAGGTTTTGGTTGGATAATTTTGCTCTGGCTGGTTGTTCTATGGGCATTGTTTTTGTTTTCAGGTTTGATTGGGTTTAGGTACAGTTTGGGTGTTATCTTTATTATTGGGTTTTGATCAGTTTTCATGGGTAAATGTTTGTTGGAGTCTCTGTATTTTAGTAAAAAGAGTATTTTAGTTTTTATATTATTAAATTCAGTATTTCAGTCTTTATACTTTTTAAATTGCAACAAATAAGAAAAAAATATTTCACAGTTTTAAAAAATCATTTAAATGGTGAGATGTTATGTAAAATTTTAAATTTTATTCAAAAATAGGTTTGGATTAAAGATCAGGTTTGGGTTATTATTTTGTATAAAATTTAATTTTTCATATCACATGCACCTTAGTATTTTATCAGCATTAAAATTATTTTTTAACATCGTTAATCATTTTTCTTTATTTGCTATTATTTTAAAAGTGCGAGGATTAAAATGCTAAATTTAATTGTAAAAAAACTAACTTGCTCTTTTTATTATATTACAGGGACTACTAGTGAACTTTTAATTTTTTTCATGCTAGGGACTTTAGGTTTTGTTGTTTTGAGTCTCTTATGGTGCAGTGTTTGTGAGTGTTATGTACGGGATTTTATGGGTGGTAATATATGAGTTTGTGTTGATTAGACTTGCTTAAGAGCCGGGCTATCCGCCTAAGCTTGAAGGTTAGCCCAAAATTTGAGAGGGTTTGGACAAATATAATAGGCCCGAAAAATGGACCTGGACAAAAAAATAAGCTCAATTAAAAAATAGGCCGGGCCTTGGGTTCGATTTTCAAAGCTCGAGCCCGGCCCAGCCTGATTTATTATTATATTATATTATATTTTATATATTATGTAATTTTTATCATATAAACAATACATATATAATATTATAGTGTAAATTTTAAAAGCTAAGTTAAATTATTTATATTTATATACTTAATAAAAAATTATTAAATTAATAAAAATTATATTTAAAAAATATATTTAAAAAATAAATTATAAAAAAATAATATGGGTGGGCCTAAACGGGCTTGGACTATCTATTTACAAATATGGACGGGCTTGGACAAAATTTGAAGCCCATATTTTGGGCCGGGCCAGGCTTGGGCAAGCATATTTAATGTTAATACCATGCTCAGGTCCAGCCCGAATGCGACCCGGCCTGGCCCACGAGCAGGTCTAGTGTTGATGTTGTAAGTATAGGTAAAGAAATGACAATTGAGTCATGCACGGCTTGTATGTTTGATTTTGGGTTATAATGATGCTTGATTTTGTATGTTGGTATATGGTTGAAAATTTAAGATATTTCATTGCTGATATTTTGTGTTGATTACATTACAAGGGTGGATTCTGTTGATTCATTTTGGTTTGGATAAAAGGTGATCTTTATGTTTCTTTTTTTTTATCTTTTCTTTTCTTGCTTAATCTATGCAATGATTTTGTCGGTTGTTGCTGTTGAGATATTAAGAGTGGATTATGGATAAAATTTATGTTAAAATTGGTGGCACAAAATATTTAATTCGACGAAGTGGATTGGAATGGGTGGAGTGAATGTATATGACCTATTTTAAATTAAGTGATCATATTAACTATACAAGAGGATTTTAGTTAAGGGTTTGGCAAAGAGACATCATAGGTGTAAAGGCTATAAATTGATTGTTTGTTTAATTACTTTTGCTTGGAATTGATGATAGCTATTTGGACATGTACTTATGTGTCAGGACATTTTCTTATGCTTAGGGTAAAAATGACTATTTGAACATTATGTATTGCTTTAATTACTTTTGCTTAGAGTTAAGAATATTTATTTGATCATTATATATTGACACTTTTATCTATGCTTAGATTTTTGAATGTTCTCTTTAGACATATGACTTTTTTCTTGAAATTTAATTGATAGCTCAATTTCAGGATATCATCTCTGGGCATGTAATTATATTTTGATACTCTTACTTGAGTTTGGAGTTATAAATGATAAATAATGTTAAATGTGGCCTTTTTATTAAAATAATATAAAAAATTTTTATTTACGATTTTAGGCCATTTCAAGATTATCTATCGAAATAGGCTAATTTTGAAAATCTATTGAGAAATACCATTTCAAATGCCAATTTCTCAATACAAAATAAAATTATAAAATTTAGTTAAGAAATCGCCTAATCAAATAGCAATTTCCTAACATCTAGTTGAAAAATCGCCATTTGATTAAGCGATTTCTCAATTTCTTATAGGAAATTGACAAATAAAATACCGATTTCTCACCAATTGCAAAACTGGTGCATAATTGTCAAATAAAATGTTGATTTCTCAATGTAATTGCAAAACCAGTGGATAATTGGAGTATATAGTTGGAAAATCGCCATATGATATGGTGATTTCCCAACATCATGCAATTTTTTTTGTTTTTCTCTTAAATTATAAGGGTCACATACCTATAACCTTTATATGACCCTTATAATTGAGGCTTTTACAGCTTTTGAAAAGGGATATGATAGGTCACATCCCTCTAAGGACCTTTTCATCAAATGCTTTAGGCAGCATGTTATGGAGGGATGGAGGGAGCTCTCTACCAAAGGAGCTCCCTCCTTCGATTTTATTTTATAAAATGAAGAAAATAGTTTTAAAAGTGAATAGAACCAAGTTAAGGTGTTATTAAAGGTTAAGTAAACGAGTTAAAGCTTTTTTATAGGTATGATTTAATTTTATTCATAAAAGTAATTTTTGATATGATTATATAATTTTTTTTGTAATTATGTTTTATTTTCATTTGTAAAAGTTCATCAATCTTGACATAATTAATTATACGTAATATTTATTTTAATTTTTATGTTTGATTTTTTAGATAATTCATCTTAAAATCATACAATTTTGTTTCATTTTATTAGTATTTTTGGTTAAAATATTAGGGTGTTGTTAATTTTTCTTATTAAGTATAAATTATTTAGTAATGGTTGAAGTGATTTTTATTGTAATCAAGTTAATTTTTTGTTTACTTGATGATTGCAAGGAAGAAGTTGAATTTAACTTTGAAGCCTTTAAATATTTTAAGGGTATGAGAATTTTTTTGTAGAAATTTAGTTTAATTTTTGTTTTAAGGCCAAATAATGATGAATTTAAATGAAAATTTTTGTTGAAGGAAAAATTTTGATCAATTCAGTGGCATCATCATCATCATCATCATTGTCGTTATTGAGATTATAAGAGTATCATATATCATCAAGGGTATTATCTAAGGTACTAAAATTTTGTTCGTGATATATTTAAAACAGTATAAATTATAAATTTTACAAGTAATGAATGAATGACTTTTTGAATAGGATACTCGGTTGAAAACACCATCATGAAAAGTATCTTTTGAACCACCGAATCCGTTAATTGAAGACTATTTAAAAAGAGCCTGATTTTACCATGCTGCCCTAGTTAACTAATACCAATAGGAGGTATGACTAATACGTGCATTGGTTGAATGATGGAGGCCTGAGACGCTTACATTTCATTTTCCATGCGATGAATGCACAATCACACTAGAGGATGTTACACTATAACCGAGTCTACTAATTGGTGGCAAGGAAGTAACATGGGGAAGCTTGTTACACTATAAGGCATTATTTGAAGAATTGATAGGTGTGATCCCTCCCTAAAACTTTATTCAGGGCTTAACTGAACCAGAGCGTGATCTTGGGGTATCATGCAGTTGCAGATATTCATTTAGTCATGATGGGGGTGATGATGATAGGTGCTATCAGCCAAAGCCACCCACCAATAGGTTAGATGCCAACCTTTTGACTCTTATATTTGTTGCGGCATATATGTCTCACATATATCAGTTTGGAAACCCTTGGATAGTGGCACCCTCCTTATTTTTGGCCCACCACGTACTGCTTCCTCTAGTAATGGGTTAGGGTTTTTTGATATGGCAGACATTAATAGGGTTATAAGTGAACATAGGGATTCTATGCTGACTCAGAAAGAAGCCACTTAAGAAAAAGCACAGGTGGTGGAAGTAAGAGCCCAAAGACGTCAAACCCAGAGGGTATGTGGCAATGAAGATAAAAATATTGAATAAAGTGAATTGCCACCACGTAATAGGAGAGCCCCGCATTGTTGTTCTACATCATGCGATAGGGCACCCCGTCAATAGATATAAACTTGTATAAGACACTTGTATTATATAGTTATGTTATACAATTATGTAGTTATACAATGTTACACATTTGTATTTTAAAATTTTTTTATGTTTCTCATGTTGGAAGATAATTAATAATAATTATGTTTATTACATTGATATAATTTATATTAAAAAAATTGTAGAGGTTACAAGTTCAATGCATTATTTCGTTATTATTATATTACAATAATTAATAACTATTTGTTAAAGATATTTTATAATAATTATTATATTATAATAAATTCTAATATACGATTATATTATCATTATATTATAAATATTAATTTCCTGTAGTAATTATATTATTTTCTATAATATGTGTTTCTATTATTTATGTTGCAAGATAAATAAAAAATAAAGTTAATTACATTTCATTAAAAAAATAACATTTACATTATGAAATTGAAAGTGATAAATTTTACAGATATAAAAGCTAATTATACGTAATATAATCATAAACAAAAACTGATAATCAATGATGCGAACTTTCTCCCGATGTGCCAACTTGATAAGGGCAATTATTTCGATTATGGCTTTCATTCCTACATAGTCCACAACGCTTTGGTTGGCCTCTCTCCCTAAGGTCTATTTCATTATGAATTCGACTTGATTTTGGTCGACCTTTAAGATCTCTCTGCATTTCTAGATTTGGGCACAGTTATGGAGCATTATATTTCAACCAATAAGCTCCATTCCTGACGGGTTGGAACTCATGTCAATTAATACTGTTTATAGTCTCTAGTCTCTAGTCTATAAATATTATCCACATATAGCATGCAATCTCTATGGACATGAGTACAAGCAGCAACAAAAACATGGGTACCTCTGTGCTTGAAACTTCCTATAGTCATACCACCTCTCATTAAGATTTATTTTGTATGTCTCCTCAACTGAGAAAGATTGATTTGTTTGTGTAAACCCATGAAAAAGGTGTAAGTTAGCTTTTCTTTCATTTTCTTGCATGGCATTTGTGACTGTTTCACAATAACTATGCCCGACTACCATCATTGCAATCTGCTTATTCCCCATTATCCTAAATAGATATGTTAATCTAAAATATGTAGCTTTCACCATGGGCTCCATATGATACTTCATGATCAGTAGTAGATGAACTTGGCCCTCCGTATTTTATTTCAACACCTTTAATTGGAGAGTCTATCATTATAAAGTTATTTGGCTCATCATCTTTACCGCTAGAAACTGTTGTTAACACAAATTAATAATAAAAAGATTCATACAAATTATTTATCACCACTTGTATATTTGGAGGAGGCTGACGTTCATGATTCTCAAATGGCCATGATATATGCGCATTTGTAGTAGGCTTGTATAAAGCTTCAAAATCATGATGTACATCCTCAAGGTCAGCATATAACTCAATTACACCGATATTAGGAAATTGCTGATGAACATCAAACATGCATCTAACATCATCATCATCTTCAAGTGGGAAAGTCCTATATCGAATGCATCCTTCTTTCATGGAAATAGGAAGCCTATACTTGATATATGATACTCTGGTTTTGCTTGTAGCTCTAATTTTTGTACCAATTTTTACCTTCAATTCCTCTATTGTAATGTTTTCGTCAATACTAATAGTTTTGAGATGGTCACTTTGAAAGGTAACACCTTCTTCATTGTTGACAATTACTCCATTCAAATAGACAAGTACAAAAATCTATTACTCATGTTGGTAAGATAAAAATAACTCTAAACAAAACCTAAACAATTGAAGACTAAGAAAACAAAAAAAAAAGAATGAAGAAGCACTATCACTAAACTCAGAAAACAACAATAGCAGCTGAGAATGAAAATGACAGTAAAAATGACAATGATGAACTCATATTTATAATGCAACATAGTAAACAAGAATTTTTTTCTCATTCAAAATGTTTGAATTTGTCCCATGTATTAGTCTACTCTTTGCAGTCTGACATTTACAATCCACGCGTTAGTCTCATAAACTAAAAATGATATCAGAAGGTATCTGATTCCCATATATTAGTTTCATCAACTTATTTTATATCAGAAAGAATCTGATTCCCATGCATTAGTCTTATCAACTTATTTCATAATAGAAAAAATCTAATTGTATGCATTAGTCTCATCAATTTATTTCATGTAAGAAAGAATATGATTCTCATACATTAGTTTTATCAACTTATTTCATATCAGAAGAAATCTGATGGCATGTATTAGTCTCATCAATTTATTTCATATCAGAAAAAATCTAATTACCTTACATTAGTCTTATCAACTTATTTTATTTCAAAAAAATCTAATTTTCATACATTAGTCACGTCCTTTCAAACGTAAATAAAATCTAAACCCTAAAACTTAAATTGTATCATGAAATACGAAATCGTCAAATGATTTAACGATTTTTGATCATGGTAAAAAAAAAAAACAAAAAATGCACAATGTTGGAAAATTGCCATATGAAATGGCAGTGTCCCAACTATATGCTCCAATTGTCCACCGGTTTTGCAATTACGTTGAGAAATCGGCATTTTATTTAAAGATTACGCAATGATTTTACAATTAGTGAGAACTCGATATTTTATTTGTCGATTTCTTATAAGAAATTGAGAAACCGCCTAATCAAATAGCGATTTCTCAACTAGATGTTGAGAAATTGCCATTTGAACTAAATTTTACATTTTTTTTTCGTGTTGAAAAATTAGCATTTGAAATAACGATTTCTTAATAGATTTTCAAAATTAGTCTATTTCAATAAATAATCTTGAAATGGCGTAAAACTGCAAATAAAAAAAATTTATATTATTTTAATAAAAAAGCCGTTAAATGTTAAATATGCTTGTGAACAATTTTATCTTTATTTGAATGAGATTTTCCCTTTGCTGTAGGAGTTTATGGACTATGACATCTTATCCCTGCAATTATTTGAGACTGTGAATAAATATCCACGCTTTTCATAGAATGTCTATAATAAGATTGAGATTTCTAAACCATTTTTGTTATCTATGCTCGGAGTTAAATGTATACTGCAATTAACTTGTAATTCGGCTTGGTCAAACTTGCGTATTGTTAATGTATGAGTTCTGAGTTTTTTTTTTTTTTTTCTTTTGTATTGATATGATTGTTGGCTGGTTTTGCTTTCTTTTCTCTGCAACGTTCGGTTTAAGCTTTATTCAAGTTTTCTTTGAGCTTTTAAGTATTGTTTCTTGGGATTATAGTCTTTTTAGTCTTTTAGTCTTTTTCACTGTACCGTGATTTGTTTTACACCCTTAGTTTGGGTTTAGATGACGTACATATATATATATATATATATATGCCTTTGGGTTTTTTTTTGTTCTGATAATGGTATACGATTCAGTGTCCCAATGATGCTTTTTGTTTTAGTGAATAAGTTGTTTTTTGATGTTACTCTTAACAACTAGTGTTAACCTAACCTTAACCGTCAGTAGTTGCATCTTGAATCTTGTTACTCGAATGCATATGGCTAATTCATATCGTGAAGTTACATAGTTTCCCGAAGGAGGGAAGTCTTTATCACTATTGGGCAGCTAGACACAACCTTCCTCAGGCCCCAACTCCGCTGTTCCTTCAGACCTTTAGTCATATTTTACAATTTTTTTTCCTCATTTGAGATCAATTCATTCACTGTAGAAGCTGTTGATGTAGAACGTTTTACGTTCACTTGGTGGCTTATTGGCTTCAAAATCTAACGAATAAATATAAGATTAAAGAAGATAAATTTATAACAACAGTTTTGAAGATGAAACGATTAATAATCATTTACAGATCTCTGCAAGTCTATTTCTTGTTTATGTAACGTTTTCCAACTAAACACTGGTCGCCGTGAGTTGACTCCAACTCAGTTAAGGCTTGAGCCTCGGCCTCTCCATTCCTAAAAATGTTAACGACCAAGTTAATTTAAAAAATTTATCTAATATTTAAAAATAATTAGATAAAAATATTAAATTAAGTTTAGATTAAAAAATAAAATTAACATAAAAAAATAAATTAAATCTTCACTTCCAGGTTCAAAATTTTAAGCTCCATCAGATCTATTTTTAATTATGTAATATATTAATTTTTTATTTATATAAATTATATAATTTTTATTATATAAAAATAAACATATAATATTATAATATAAATTTTAAAAAATATATATTAAATTATTTATATTTAAAAATTTAATAAAAAATTAAATTTAAAAAATATATTTTTAAAAAATTAATTAAAATACGATTAAAATAAGTTTAAATTATTTATCTATAAATATCTAAAAGCTTTCAACAAAATCCGAATTCATATTTCAGATCTGCTTGCACAAATACAAATAATATTAATCTACACCTAAAATCGACCCAAATCTGACTAGAACCACGAACACCTTCACCATCCACCAAGTTCTAACTTAAAGAATCCACCACCAGTAAAATCCAAGGATCTCCTATACAATCCAAAACCCAAGAAAGGAGCAAAATCCCAACTTTAAATGGGAAGGCGTGCCCTAAGGAAGAAAATTGAGCGTCATTTTCTTCATAGATTAAGGTTTTAAAGAATAAGCAGAACTCAAAGAAAAGCTTCATGGTCATATACATATGGCATGATTCATGATTGGATAAATCATACATAAGGATTAAAAATAAAAAAATTAAAAGAACAAAAGGAAGAAACACGAGTGATGGTACTCCAGATTATGAACAAACCAATTTCATAGATGGATCATGCGTTGGAGATGAGTGGAAGCAAATGATTTGCAGCAACAGAGACATGAGGAGAAGGAGGAATACTTAGGAAACGGATGGTATGGGTGGGGTAGGCAAGACAAACCATATCTTTCCTTGTTTCTTTTTCTTAGATTCTTTTAAATCTAAGAAATTGAAACAACCTTAGATGATGTCGCTGTGTTTATCTTACCCACTCACCCACGCCATGAGCTTCCTAGAATCCTAACTCCTTTTCCATCGTCTCTCCAATTTTTCTCATCGATGAATCAAAGCGGCTAACAAACTTCTTATCTTCGTTACCACACAGTGGCAAAAAGTAAAACCCTAAGTGGCTTTTATTTTGATTGGTCATCGAACACACAAAAGGGCGAACCGATGAGAGTATTTAGCACGGGCCATGCATGGCCTCTTTTTCTTATCGAGTCCAGGACAAAATAATTGGGCTTGATTGACAGTACTAACCCAAAATGTAAATAATAATTTTGGGCTCAAAATTATAAATAATTTGTTAAACAAAGCAAATATATTACATAACGTTTCCCATATCTTCTATACCTACTATTATTTTTAAGTCTTAAGACTCTCAAGTGATATTTATCAAATTTATAAGATTATTTTTATTTAATTATTTTTAAAAAAAATTCAAAAAAATTGATAATTATTATAAAAAAGTAAAATTAAAAAAATAATTCTAAAAAAGAAAATAGTAAAATTTCAAAGGGATATTCAAAGGGTATTTTTTAAATTTATAAAGTTATTTTCGTCCAACTACTTAAGTATGAATTTTAGGAAAAGAAATAGTTTGATAATTATTATATAAAAGTAAAATTAAAAAAATAATTCCCAAAAAAATAGTAAAATTTTAAAAAATAAATTGATAATTAGTCCCAATATTTTTCAAACAAAAGAATTTCAGAAAAAGAAATAGATTAATAATTATTATAAAAAAAGTGAAATTAAAAAAAATTTCAAAAGAAAATAGTAAAATTTCAAAAAAATAAATTGATAATTATTAAAAAAGAGTAAAATTAAAAAAATAATTCAAAACAAGAAATAGTAATTATTAAA
>JBBYHO010516699.1:0-19081 GCA_038382025.1 Adansonia gregorii | reverse complement strand
GATATTAATGCTTTGGATTTGCAAGGAAAGCTTATCTTTCCACCATTTTCCTCATAATTAATATTCATCTGTGAAATGAGTTGAACTCGAATACTCGTAATAATCTCTATTCTTTTTGTTATGGGCACTACAATCATGTTCTAAACATTGGGATACACGATATTGATGCTTTGGATTTGCAAGAAAAGCTTTTCTTTCCATCATTTTTCTTATAATCAATGTTCATCTGTGAAATGAGACAACCTTGGATACCTATTATAATCTCTACTCTTTTTGTTATGGGGACTACAATTATGATCTCCATATTAGGATACATGATATTGATGCTTTGGATTAGCCAGGAAAGCTTTTCTTTCCCCCATTGTCTTTGTAATTAATATTCATCTGTGAAATGAGTCAAACTTGGAAACTCACAAAAATCTCCATTGTTTTTGTGATTGGGCACTAGCAATCATATTCACCAGATTAGGATACATTATATTGATGCTTTGGGGATGAAAGAAAAGCTTTTCTTTCCATCATTTTTCTTATAATTAATGCTCATCCTAGAAATGAATCAAACCTGGATACTCATAATAATCTTTATTCTTTTTGTTATGGGCACTACAATCATGTTTATCTCATTGGGACACATGATATTGATGCTCTGGGTCCGCAAGAAAAGCAATTTTTCCTCCGTTTTTCTTATAATTAATGTTCATCGATGATTTGAGTCAATTTAGATACTTATAATAATCTTCATTCTATTTTTTATGGGCACTGCAATCGTGTTGTCCTCATTGGGATGCATGATATTGGTGCTTTGGATTTGCAAGGAAAGCTTTTTTTTCCACCATTTTTCCTATAATTAATGTTCATCCGTGAAATGAGACAAATTTAGATACTCATTGTAATCTCCATTCTTTTTGTTATGGGGACTACAATCATGTTCTCCACATGGCGATACACGATGTTAATGCTTTGGATTTGCAAGAAAAGCTTTTCCTTCCACCATTTTCGTTATAATTAATTTCATCCGTGAAATGAGTCAAAATTGGATACTCGTAATAATCTTCATTCTTTTTGTTATGGGCACCACAGTCATGTTCTCCACATTAGGGTGCACGATGTTGATGCTTTGGATTTGCAAGAAAAGCTTTTCTTTCCACCATTTTCCTTATAATCAAAGTTTATCCGTGAAATGTGACAAGCTTGGAATCTCGCAATGATCTCTATTTTTTTATGATTGGACACTACAACCATGTTTGCCATATTGGAATACATAATGTTGATGCTTTGGATTTGTAAGAAAAACGTCTCTTTCCAACATTTTTGTTATAATCAAAGTTCATCCATGAAATGATACGAACTTGGAATCTCGTAATAATCTCTATTTCTTTTGTGATTGGGCACTACAACCGTGTTCTCTACATTGGTGTACATGATATTGATGCTTTGGATTTGCAAGGAAAGCTTTCCTTTCCACCATTTTCTTCATAATTAATATTCATTCATGAAATGAGTCACACTTGGATACTTGTAATAATCTCCATTCTTTTTGTTATAGGCCCTACAATCATGCTCTCCACATTGGGGTACATGATATTGACGTTTTGGATTTGCAAGAAAAGATTTTCTTTACACCATTTTTCTTATAATTAATATTTATCCGTGAAATGAGCCAAACTTGGATATTGGTTATAATCTTCATTCTTTTTGTTAATGGGACTAAAATTACATTCTCTACATTGGGATACACGATATTGATGCATTGGATTTGCAAGGAAAGCTTTTTTTCCACCATTTTCCTAATAATTAATATTCATCTGTGAAATGAGTCAAACATGGATCTCCGTTATTTTTGTGATTGGGCACTAAGAATCATGTTCACCATATTTGGATACACGATATTGATGCCCTGGATTTGCAAGAAATGCTTTTTTACCACCATTTTTCTTATAATTAACGCTCATTTGAGAAATGAATCAAACCTGGATACTTATAATAATCTCAGTTCTTTTTGTCATGGGCACTACAATCGTGTTCATCTTATTGGGATACACAATATTGATGCTTTGGATTTGCAAGAAAAACTTTTCTTTCCAATATTTTCCTTATAATTAATGTTTATTCGTGAAATAAATCAAACTTGGATACTCATAATAGTTGCCATTCTTTTTGTTATAGGTATTGTAATCATGTTTTCCATATTAGGATGCACGATATTGATGCTTTGGATTTACCGGAAAAGCTTTTCTTTCCACCACTTTTCTTATAATTAATTTTCATCCATGAAATGAGACGAACTTGGATACTTATTAAAATCTCTATTCTTTTTGTTATGGGGGCTACAATCATGTTCATGACATTAGGATATACGATATTGATGCTTTGGAGTTGCAGGAAAAGCTTTTCTTTTCTCTATTTTCCCTGTAAATAATATTTATTCGTGAAATAAGTCAAACTTGGATACTCATAATAATCTCCATTCCTTCTATCATGGGCACTATAATCATGTTCTCCATATTGGGATGCATGATATTGATACTTTGGGTTTGCAATAAAAACTTTTCTTTCCACCATTTTCCTTATAATTAAAGTTCATCCGTGAAATGAGGCAAACTTGGAATCTCATAATGATCTACATTTCTTTTGTGATTGGACACTGCAACCATGTTTTCCACAGTGGGATACATGATATTGACACTTTGGATTTTCAAGAAAAGCTTCTCTTTCTAGCATTCCACTTATAATCAAAGTTCATCCATGAAATGAAACAAACATGAAATCTTGTAATAATCTCTGTTTATTTTGTGATTGGGCACTACAACTATGTTCTCCACATTGGTAAACATGACATTGATGCTTTGGATTTGCAAGGAAAGCTTTTCTTTCTGTCGTTTTCCTCATAATTAATACTTATCCATGAAATGAGTCGAACATGGATACTTGTACTAATATCCATTCTTTTTGTTTTCGGCAGTACTATCATGTTCTCCACATTGGGATACATGATATTGATGCTTTGGATTTGCAAGAAAAGCTTTTCGTTCCACCATTTTTCTTATAATTAATGTTCATTTATGAAATGAGATAAACTTGGATACCTATTATAATCTCCATTCTTTTTGTTATAGGGACTACCATTATGTTCTCCACATTGGGATACATGATATTGATGCCTTGGATTTGTAAGAAAAGCTTTTCTTTCCCTTATTTTCCTTATAATTAATATTCGTCCATGAAATGAGTCAAACTTAGATACTTATAATAATCTCCATTATTTTTGTGATTAGGTACTAACAATCATCCTCAGCATATTGGGATACATGATATTGATGCTTTGGATTAGTAGGAAAAGCTTTTCTTTCGATCATTTTTCTTATAATTAATGCTTATCCGAGAAATAAGTTAAACCTGGAAACTCGTAATAATCTCCATTCTTTTTGTTATGGGCACTACAATCATGTTCATCTCATTAGGACATATGATATCGATGCTTTGGCTCTGCAAGAAAAGCTTTTCTTTCCTCTATTTTTCTTATAATTAATGTTCATCCATGAATTGAGTCAAACTTGGATACGAGTAATAATCTCCATTCTATTTGTTATGGGCATTGCAATCATATTCTCCACTTTGGGATACATGATATTGGTGCTTTGGATTTGCAAGAAATGCTTTTCTTTCCACCATTTTTCTTATAATTAATGTTCATCAGCAAAATGAGACAAACTTGGATACTCATTATAATCTTCATTCTTTTTGTTATGGGCATTGCAATCATGTTCTCCACTTTGGGATACATGATATTGGTGCTTTGGATTTGCAAGAAATGCTTTTCTTTGCACCATTTTTCTTATAATTAATGTTCATCTGCGAAATGAGACAAGCTTGGATACTCATTATAATCTCCATACTTTTTGTTATAGGGACTACAATCATGTTCTCCACATGCAGATACACGATATGGACGCTTTATATTTGTAAGAAAGCTTTTCTTTCCACCATCTTCCTTATAGTTAATATTCATCCGTCAAATGAGACAAACTTGGATACTCATAATAGTCTTCATTCTTTTTGTTATGGACACTACAATCATGTTGTCCATATTGGGATACACGATATTTATGCTTTGGATTTGCATGAAAAGATTTTCATTCCATTAATTTCCTTAAAATCAAAGTTCATCCGTGAAATGCAACAAACTTCGAATCTCGTAATGATCTCCATTTCTTTCATCATTGGCCACTACAACCATGTTCTCCACAGTGAGATACATGATATTGACGCTTTGGATTAGTAAGAAAAGCTTATTTTTCTAGTATTTTCCTTATAATCGAAGTTCATCTTTGAAATGATGCAAACTTAGAGTCTTATAATAATCTCCATTTCATTTGTGATTAGGAACTACAGCCATGTTCTCCATATCGGTGTAAATGATATTGATGCTTTGGATTTGCAAGGAAAGCTTTTCTTTCCACCCTTTTCCTCATAATTAATATTCATCCATGAAATGAGTCAAACTTGAATACTTGTAATAATATCTATTCTTCTTGTTATAGGCACTAAATCATGCTCTCCACATTAGGGTACACGATATTAACGCTTTGGATTTGCAAGAAAAGCTTTTCTTTCCCTTATTTTCCTTATAATTAATATTCATCCATGAAATGAGTCACACTTGGATACTCATAATAATCTCTATTATTTTTGTGATTAGGCACTAACAATCATGTTCACCATATTGGGATACACGATATTTATGCTTTGGATTAGTAGGAAAAGCTTTTCTTTCCATTAATTTTCTTACAATTAATGCTCATCCGAGAAATACGTTATACCTAAAAACTCATAATAATCTCCATTATTTTTGTTATGGGCACTACAATCATGTGCATCCCATTGTGACATATGATATTGATGCTTTGGATCTGTAAAAAAAGCTTTTCTTTCCTCCATTTTTCTCATAATTTAATGGTCATCCATGAATTGAGTCAAGCTTGGATACGAGTAAAAATCTCTATTCTATTTGTTGTGGGCACTGCAATCATGTTCTCCACTTTGGGATATATGATGTTGGTGCTTTGGATTTGCAAGGGATGCTTTTCTTTCCACCATTTTACTTATAATTAATGTTCATCTCCGGAATGAGACAAACTTGGATACTAATTATAATCTCTATTCTTTTTGTTGTGGGCACTGCAATCATGTTCTCCACTTTGGGATACATGATATTGGTGCTTTGGATTTGCAAGAAATGCTTTTCTTTCTACCATTTTTCTTATAATTAATGTTCATCTACGAAATGAGCCAAACTTGGATACTCATTATAATCTCCATTCTTTTTGTTATGGGGACTACAATCGTTTCTCCATATGGGGATACACCATATTGATGCTTTATATTTGCAAGAAAGCTTATCTTTCCACCATCTTCCTTATAGTTAATATTCACCCATCAAATGAGCCAAACTTGGATACTCATAATAGTCTCCATTCTTTTCATTATGGGCACTACAATCTTGTTCTTCACATTGGGATACATGATATTAAGGCTTTGGATTTGCATGAAAACTTTTCTTTCCACTATTTTCCTTAAAATCAAAGTTCATCTGTGAAATGCAACAAACTTAGAATCTCATAATGATCTCCATTTCTTTTGTGATTGGACTCTACAACCATGTTCTCCACAGTGAGATACATGATATGGACACTTTGGATTAATAAGAAAAGCTTCTCTTTCCAGCATTTCCCTTATAATCGAAGTTCATCCTTGAAATGATACAAACTTGGAATCTTGTAATAATCTCCATTTCTTTTGTGATTGGGCACTACAGCCATGTTCTCCACATTGGTGTAAATGATATTGATGCTTTGGATTTGCAAGGAAAGCTTTTTTTTCCACCTTTTTTTCATAATTAATATTCATTCGTGAAATGAGTCAAACTTGAATACTCGTAATAATCTCTATTCTTCTTGTTATGGGCACTAAATCATGCTTTCCACATTAGGGTACACGATATTAATGCTTTGGATTTGTAAGAAAAGCTTTTCTTTCCATCTTTTTTCTATAATTAACACTAATCCGTGAAAAAGGACAAACTTGGATACTCGATATAATCTCCATTCTTTTTGTTAAGGGGACTACAATTATGTTCTCCATATTTGGATACACATTGTTGATGCTTTAGATTTGCAAGAAAGCTTTTTTTTCCACCATTTTCCTTATAATTAATTTTCATTTGCGAAATGAGTCAAACTTGGATACTCACAATAGTCTCCATTTTTTCTGTGATTGGGCACTAACAATCATGTTCACCATATTGGGATGCACGATTTTGATGCTTTGGATTTGCAAGAAAAGCTTTCCTTTCCACTATTTCTCTTGTAATTCATGCTCATTCGAGAAATGAATCAAACCTAGGTCCTCATAATAATCTCAGTTCTTTTTGTTATGGACACTAGAATCATGTTCATCTCATTAGGATACACTATATTAATGCTTTGGATTCACAAGAAAAGCTTTTTTTTCCACCATTTTTCTTATAATGAATGTTCATCAGTGAAATGACTCAAACTTGGATTCAAGTAATAATATCCATTCCTTTTGTTATAGGCATTGCAATCATGTTCTCCAGATTAGGATACACGATATTGATGCTTTAGATTTGTAAGAAAACCTTTTCTTTCCACCATTTTTCTCATAATTAATGTTTATCTGTGAAATGAGACAAACTTGGATACTTATTATAATCTCCATTCTTTTTGTTATGGGGACAGCAATCATGTTCTCGACATTGGGATACACAATATTAATGCTTTGGATTTGCAGGAAAAGTTTTTCTTTCTAGCATTTTGCTTGTAATTAGTGTTCATGTATGAAATAGGTCAAACTTAGATACTTATAATAATCTCCATTCTTTCTATTATGGCCACTGCAATCATGTTGTCCAAATTAGGATACATGATATTGATGCTTTGGATTTGCAAGAAAAGTTTTTCTTTCCCCTAATTTCTTTATAATTAATATTCATCCGTGAAATGAGTCAAGCTTGGATACTCATAATAATCTCCATTATTTTTGCGATTGGGCACTAACAATCATGTTCACCACAATGGGATACACGATATTAATGCTTTGCATTTGCAAGAAAAGCTTTTCGTTCCACCATTTCTCTTATAATTAATGCTCATCAAAGAATTAAGTCAAACTTGGATACTTGTAATAATCTGCATTATTTTTGTTATGGGCACTACAATCATGTTCATCTCACTGACACACAAGATTGATGCTTTGGATTTGCAAGAAAAGCTTTTTTTTCCTCCATTTTTCCTATAATTAATGTTTATCCCTGAATTAAGTCAAACTTGGATACTCGTAATCATCTCCATTCTATTTGTTTTAGGCACTGCAATCATGTTCTCTACTTTGGGATACATGATATTGGTGCTTTGGATTTGCAAGAAAAGCTTTTCTTTCCACCATTTTTCCTATAATCAATGTTCATCTATGAAATGAGACAAACTTGGATACTCATTATAATTTCCATTCATTTTGTTATAGAGACTACAATCATGTTCTCTGCGTGGGGATACACGATATTGATGCTTTGTATTTGCAAGAAAAGATTTTTTTCCTCCATTTTCCTTATACTCATAGTAATTTCTCATAATTAATGTTCATACATTCTTTTTGTTAGAGTGTTCCCTCGGAAAGGCAGGGTCAGAGTATCCCCAAAAGTGATACATTTGACACTCTTTGACAGAAGTCGAGTTGGAAAACTTAAGTTGGTAAAAACCTTATGATTTGGGGAATGTAAGAGCCTTTTAACAACTTTTGGCAAAAAAATTATTGTGAATGAGGATGGTAAAGATGTAAAATACGTTTGTGCCTTGATACGAGCCTATGGGAGGTCAAAGCATATTCTCAAGTCTAATTGGTTGACATAGAGACATTCAAATGTCTCAAGACAAAATTTAGGAAACCAACTCAATTTTAATCAAAATCAAAAAATAGGGGACAAGGCACACTATCTGACTTCTTGAGTTTATTCTATATTGGTTTGAACGCTTTAGAGGATGGGCGAGATACCGTTAGAAAGGTAACTCGACAAGGACCAATCTGAAAATATTCTCGATATCCCAAAAGTCATTTTCTAGGAAAATAAATTTTCAAGTTCGGATTGATTATGCTGCTGGTAGAACACATGAGGGACAATATGTGTCAAAATTTTAAAAATCACCCCCGACTCATTTGGCATCGAAAAATTGCAAGTGATACCTTTTTGAAAAGGGAATTTCATGAATATTTTAAGACAAATGTTTGAAAATTTTAGAAAAATCGTTTAGTAGGCATGAATGGCCTAAGTAGAATAAATGTTTAGATTTTAGAGGTTTTGAGTAGTTTAGATTTGGAAAATCATAACTCTCTCATCTAGAATGCTTTGGGGCTAAATAAGACATTATTTTAAAGATATTTGACATGCTTTGATGGAAAAATATAAAAAAATTCATGAAAAATCATTTAGGATTTTAAAGTGAATTTTCAATTTACAATAGTTATGCTGCTAGTAGGGGACAAGGCAAAGTAAGGGATATCTATTTTTTTCATGTCTACGACTCCAAACTCGAGTCATTGACATTCGAACATCTATGACTAAAGAGAAAGAGTGGCATGAGCATTACGAGCTCATTTGCATAACCCCGAAGTAGTTTGGGATGATGAAACTGCCCGTTAATCATTCCACTCAAGGTTTTGCATTAAGAAAAAGGCACAAATATCTAGGGAATAATTGTAAGACCATTTTCATTTCAAAATCAGAAGATTTGAGCTTGTTTAACAAAGATTCTAGATCTAGAAATCTTAAGTTTCCCCAAGATATTTTACTAGCTTTAAAGAAAATACTAAGTCCATACTAATCCTTATTGGTTAAGGTTAACATGCTTGGCTTTGGGGGTTTCAAAAATCAGTTTTTATAGGCCATCAAACATGCATTTTGACAACAAACATACAAGGGGATGGCGCATAATATGACTAGGGATACTAATTTTACTAATGGCCTAAACAAAGAAAGTGTTGTGCACTTTGACAAAAAAATGTTATGGATGCTGAAAATGACAATGATTCATGCAAGTTAATTTGTAAATGTGCTTGAAATATGTTAGGCTAATAATTCATACATGGATGAAGGATAACAAGATGCATGGAAATGGCATAAAATGTATGAGCAAGAGATATCAAATTAATGAGGATGACACGAGGCATTTTGCACATAAAAGGGACATAAGGCATCCAAATCTTAAACTACCATAACCAAATGCCATAATAATGCATGATAATCCTAAGAGGGTGATGGAAACATAGAGAGCTCACTATAATGATGAAGGTGCTGAAAAATAGAAAATGAAAATGATAAAGTAAGAAGCTATACCAACAAAACTTCAACTTTGGCCAAATAGTTAGAGTAATAGAGATGGCTCGAATTTCCCTCGTTTTCTTGTTGTAAATAAGCAAAAAAAAGAGAGAAATAATGAGGTTTTGGTTCTGGTATGGATGAGGGTGATTTTTAGAATGTGCAGAGGTTAAGAATGAGTGTTTTAGGGTTTTTTTGGCTAGTGGGTGAAAAGCTATGGGGTTTGGTTTTTTTTTATATGTGAATTTGTTTTTTTTAGAAGCTGACATAACTTGGAATCTGACCTCTTCAGCTGAGATATAAATGGCTTACTTATACCAGCATTTTAAAGCTAATTAGAGGTGTTTTTGGCCATTTCTCAAGGCGGACAAGGTGATGTCAGCATGGTGTCTATCGGGTGGCTGTAGGAGGTAACTTACTGCCAATGTGATAGGCATAGGGTGGCTGGCTTAAATGCTAAAATGATTTTCTAGCAAATAGGGTGGCTGATGGTGACATTGGCCAACAACTACGGAGGAGTAGGGTGATTATTTGACATTAACCTCTTTGATCCAATTTAGACTTCATAAAAATGTTTTGATTAATTCAAAAGCCTAAATTCATAATTTAAGATCTGTTTTAATCTTTCATGATGTAAAGAAATGAGTTAAAATCAAGTTTTGGATCAATAATGGATGGGTTAAAAAATGCTCGGACCACTAAAATGGCCTACATGTATCGATATATTGCGTAATGTATCAATATATTTGGTCCCAAAAACCTTGATGGTATCATTACAATGAACATTGTATCGATACTATGAACCATTGTATCGATTCATGTTGATATGTATCGATACATGTTGATATGTATCGATACATGTTGATATGTATCGATACATTTCTTTACAGAGTGCATGTTCTGGTCTTGGCATGGCCTAGTATCGATACATGAAGTCCTGTATCGATGCAGAGGCTCATGGATCGATACATCTACATGTTTTATCAATACAAATGGGAACATTTCAAATTTTGGCACGTTAGAGCATTGTAACCATGTATTGATAGATGAGAACCATGTATCAATTTCTCATGTATTGATACATTCAAGTAAAATTATGAATTTTCTTATATCTTTTGTCCCTGGATACCTTGAATTATGCCATTTGATGCCACATCTTTGCATTTACCTTTGATATGATCCCTAGGCCTTCTTGACCTCCTCAAAATACTTTTTTGCTAGGCGACATCGCTCCCTCTCATGTCCAAGCTCCAGATTACTACAAATCAACCCGACAAATAAGGTGTTTACATGTACCAACATGGAGAACATGTTTGTAGTGCCTAATCAGAAAAAAATGGAGATTATTATGAGATCCCAAGTTTGTATCATTTCATGGATAAACTTTGTTATAAGGAAAATGATTGAAAGAGAAGCTTTTCTTGCAAATTAAAAGCATCATTATCGTGTATCCCAATGAGGAAAACATGGTTGTAGTGCCTAATCATAAAAGAAATAGAGATCATACGAGATTCCAACTTTGTCTCATTTCAAGGATAAGCTTTGATTATAAGGAAAATGGTAGAAAGAAAAGTTTTTCTTGCAAGTCCAAAGAATCAATATCGTGCATCCCAATGTGGAGAACATATTGTGGTGTCTAATTACAAAAATAATGGAGATTATTATGAGCATCTAAGTTTGTCTCATTTCACGGATGAACTTTGATTATAAGAAAACTGGTGGAAAGAAAAGTTTTTCTTGCAAGTCCAAAGCATCAATATCATGTGCCCTAATATGGAGAACATAATTGTAGTGCCCAATCACAAAAATCATAGAGATTATTATGAGTATCCAAATTTGTCTCATTTCACAAATTAACTTTGATTATGAGGAAAATAGTGGAAAGAAAAGCTTTTCTTACAAGTCCAAAGCATCAATATCGTGTATCCCAATGTGGAGAACATGATTGTAGTCCCAATCACAAAAATAATAGAGATTATTATATATATCTTAGTTTGCCTTATTTCACAGATAAGCTTTGATAGTAAGGAAAATGGTGGAAATAAAAGCTTTTCTTGAAAATCCAAAGCATCAATATCATGTATCCTACTGTGGAGAACATAGTTGTAATGCCTAACACAAAAGAAATGATCTCTATTCTTTTTGTTATGGACACTACAATCATGTTCTCCAAATTGGGATACATAATATTGATGCTTTGGATTTGCAAGAAAGGATTTTCTTTACACCATTTTCCTTATAATTAATGTTCATCCGTGAAATGGGACAAACTTGGATGCTCATTAAAATCTCCATTCTTTTTGTCATGGGCACTACAATCATGTTGTCCACATTGGGATATACGATATTGATGCATTGGATTTGCAAGAAAAACTTTTCTTTCCACCATTTTCCTTATAGCTAATGTTCATCCATGAAATGAGTCAAACTTGGATACTTGTAATAATCTACATTCTTTTTGTTATGGGCACTACAATCATGTTCTCCTCATTGGGATGCACGATATTAATGCTTAAGATTTGCAAGAAAAGATTTTCTTTCCACCATTTTCTTTATAATTAAAGTTCATCTGTGAAATGAGTCGAACTTAGACACTCATAATAATGTCCATTATTTTTGTTATGGGCATTACAATCATGTTCTCCCCATTGGGATGCTTGATATCGATGCCTTGTATTTGCAAGAAAAGCTTTTCCTTCCACCATTTTCCTTATAAATAATGTTTATCCATGGAATGGGATAAACTTGGATGCTCACTATAATCTCCATTCTTTTTGTTATGGGCACTAAATCATGTTCTCCACATTAGGATACACGATATTGATGCTTTGGATTTGCAAGAAAAGCTTTTCTTTCCACCATTTTCCTTATACATAATGTTCATTTGTGAAATGAGTCAAACTTGGATGCTCATAATAATCTCCATTCTTTTTGTTATAGGCACTACAATCATGTTCTACACTTTAGGATACATGATATTAATGCTTTGGATTTGCAACATAAGCTATTCTTTTTGCTATTTTCCTTATAATTAGTGTTCATCCATTAAATGAGTCAAACTTGGATACTTGCAAAAATCTATATTCTTTTTGTTATGAGCACTACAGTCATGTTCTCCCCATTGAGATGCACAATATTGATGCTTTGGATTTGCAGCAAAAGCTTTTCTTTCTACCATTTTCCTTATACGTAATGTTTATCCTTCAAATGAGATAAACTTGGATACTCATTATAATCTCCGTTCTTTTCATTACGGGCACTACAATCATGTTCTCCCTATTGGGATACACAATATTGATTCTTTGGATTTGTAACAGAAGCTTTTTTTTCACCATTTTCCTTATAATTAAAGTTCATCCATAAAATGAGTCAAACTTGGATACTCGTGATAATATACATTCTTACTTTTATGGGGACTACAATCATGTTCTCCCCCATTGAGATGCACGATATTGATGCTTTGGATTTGCAAGCAATGCTTTTTTTTCCACCATTTTCCTTATAATTAATGTTCATCTGTGAAATGAGACAAACTTGGATACTCATTATTAATCTCCGTTCCTTCCGTTATGGGCTCTGCAATCATGTTCTCCACGTTGGGATATTGATGCTTTGGATTTACAAGGAAAGCTTTTGTTTCCATCATTTTTTTATAATTAAAGTTCATCCGTGAAAAAGTCAAATTGGGATACTCGAAATAATCTCTTATTTTTTGTTATAGGCACCACAATCATGTTCTCCCTATTGGGATACACGATATTGATGCTTTAGGTTTGCAATAGAAGCTTTTCTTTCCACCATTTTCCTTATAATTAATGTTTACCCATGAAATAAGTCAAACTTGGATACTCATAATAATCTAAATAATCTTTGTTATAAGCACTAAAATCATGTTCTCCCCATTGTGATACACGATATTTTTGCTTTGGATTTACGAGCAAAGTTTTTTTTTTTCCACCATTTTCCATATAGTTAATGTTCATCAGTGAAATGGGACAAACTTGGATACTCATTATAATCTCCATTCTTTTCATTATGGGCACTACAATCATGTTTTCCACTTTAGGATACACGATATTGATGTTTTGGATTTGCAAGAAAAGCTTTTTCTTTCCACCATTTTCCTTATAATTAATGTTCCTCCGTGAAATGAGTCAAACTTAGATAGTCATAATAATCTCCATTCTTTTTGTTATGGGAACTACAATCATGTTCTCTCCATTGGGATACACGATGTTGATGCTTTGAATTGCTAGAAGGGCTTTTTTCTCCACCAATTTCCTTATATTTAATGTTCATCAGTGAAATGAGTCAAACATGGATACTCATTATAATCTCCTTTCTTTTCGTTATGGGGACTACAATCATTTTCTCCCTATTGGGATGCACAATATCTATGCTTTGGATTTGCAAGAATTGCTTTCTTTTCCCACCATTTTCCTTGCAATTAATGTTTATCCGTGAAATGACATAAACTTGGATAGTCATTATAATCTATATTCTTTTTGTTGCGGGCACTACAATCATGTTCTCCCTCTTATGATACACAATATTGATGCTTTGAATTTGCAAGAAAAGCTTTTCTTTCCATCATTTTCCTTATAATTAACATTTATCCATGAAATGAGACAAACTTAGATAGTCATTATAGTCTCCATTCTTTTCATTATGGGCACTACAATCATGTTCTCCATATTGGGATACATAATATCGATGCTTTAGATTTGAAAAAAAAAAAAGCCTTTATTTCCACCACTTTCCTTATAATTAATGCTCATTCATAAAATAAGTCGAACTTGGATGCTCATAATATCTACATTCTTAATTAATGCTCATTCATAAAATAAGTCAAACTTGGATGCTTGTAATATCTACATTTTTTTAATTTTGGGGTTTGCAATAAAAGTTTTTTTCACCATTTTCCTCATAATTAATGTTCACTCGTGAAATTAAACAAACTTGGATACTCATTATGATCTCCATTTTTTTATTATGGGCACTACAATCATGTTTTCCCCATTGAGATATACGATATTGATGCTTAGTATTTGCAAGAAAAGCTTTTCTTTCCACCATATTCCTTATAATTAACAATTATCCATGAAATCAGTCATACTTGGATACTCAAAACAATCTCTATTCATTTTGTTATAGGCATTACAATCAAGTTCTCCCCATTGGGATACACGATATTGATGCTTTGGATTTGCAGGAAAAGCTTTTGCTTCTACCATTTACTTATAATTAAAGTTCATTCGTGAAATGAGTCAAACTTGGATGCTCATAATAATCTCCATTCTTTTTGTTATGGGCACTATAATCATGTTTTTCCTATTAGGATGCACGATATTAATGCTTTGGATCTACAAGCAAAGCTTTTTTTTTCCACCATTTTTCATATAATTAATGTTCATTTGTGAAATAGTACAAATTATAATTGTTGTTCTTTTCGTTATGGGCACTACAATCATGTTCTCCACATTGGGATACATGATATTGATGCTTTGGATTTGCAAGGAAAGGTTTTCTTTCCACCATGTTCTTTATAATTAATGTTCTTTTGTTAAATGAGTCAAACTTGGATACTCGTAATAATCTCCATTCTTTTTGTTATTGGCATTGCAATCATGTTCTTCCCACTGGGATACACGATGTCAATGCTTTGGATTTGCAAGAAAAGCTTTTTTCCCCACTATTTTCCTCATAATTAGTGTTCATCTGTGAAATAAGACAAACATGAATACTCATCATAATCTCCGTTCTATCCATTATGGGTACTACAAACATGTTTTCCTCTTTGGGATACGTGGTATTGATGCTTTGGATTTGCAAGAAAATCTTTTCTTTCCCCTATTTTCCTTATTATTATTGTTCTTCCATGAAACGAGTCAAACTTGGATACTCGTAATAATCTACATTCTTTTTGTTATGGGCACTACAATCATGCTCTCCCCATTGCGATGCACGATATTGATGCTTTGGATTTGCAAGAAAAGCTCTTCTTTCCACCATGTTCCTTATAATTAATGTCTATCCGTGAAATGAGTCAAACTTGGATACTCATAATAATCTCCATTCTTTTTGTTATGGGCGCTACAAACATGGTCTCCCCATTAGTATGCATGATATTGATGCTTTGGATTTGCAGGAAAAGCTTTTCTTTCCACCATTTTCTTTATAATTAATGTTCATCTGTGAAATGGGACAAACTTGGATACTCATTATAATATCCATTCTTTTTGTTATGAGCACTACAACCATGTTCTCCATGTTAGGATACATTGGATTTGCAGGAAAAAGTTTTTCTTTCCATCATTCTCCTTGTAATAAATGTTCATCCGTGAAATGAGTCAAACTTGGATGCCTGTAATAATCTATTTTTTTTGTGGGCACTACAATCATATTCTCCGCATTAGGACGCATGGTATTAATGCTTTGTATTTGTAAGGAAAGCTTTTCTTTTCACCATTTTGGTTATAACTAATATTCATCCATGAAATGAGAAAAACTTGGAAACTCATTATAATCTCCATTTTTTTTGTTATGGGCACTATAATCATGTTCTCCGCATTGAGATACATGATATTAATGCTTTGGATTTGCATGAAAAGCATTCCTTTCCGTTGTTTTGCTTATAGTTAATGTTGATTCATGAAATGAGTCAAACCTGGATACTCGTAATAATGTATATTCTTTTTGTTATGCGCACTACAATCATATTCTCACCATTGGGGTGCATGGTATTGATGCTCTGGATTTGCAAGGAAAGCTTTTCTTTTCACCATTTTCCTTATAATTAATGTTCATCCGTGAAATGAGACAAACCTGGATACTTATTATAATTTCCATTATTTTTGTTATGGGCACTGCAATCATGTTCTCCATAGTAGGATGCACGATATTGATGCTTTGGGTTTACAAGAAAAGCTTTTCTTTCCACCATTTTCCTTTTAATTAAAGTTAATCTGTGAAATTAGTCAAACTTGGATACTTGTTATAATCTACATTCTTTTTGTTATAGGCACTACAATTATGTTTTTCGCATTAGGATACACGAAATTAATGCTTTGGGTTTGCAAGAAAAGCTTTTTTTTTCCACCATTTTCCTTATAATTAATGTTCTTCCATTAAATGAGTCAAACTTTTACTCGTAATAATCTCCATTCTTTTTGCTATTGGCATGCAATCATGTTCTCCCCATTGGGATACACGATATTTATGATTTGGATTTGCAAGAAGAGCTTTTTTTTCCACCATTTTCCTTATAATTAGTGTTCAACTGTGAAATGAGACAAACTCGGATACTCATTATAATCTTCATTCTATTCGTTATGGGCACTAAAATCATGTTCTCCCCTTTGGGATACGCAATATTGATGCTTTAGATTTGCAAGAAAATCTTTTCTTTCCACTATTTTCCTTATAATTACTGTTCATCCATGAAACGAGTCAAACTTGGATACTCGTAATAATCTATGTTCTTTTTGTTAGGGCACTACAATTATGTTCTCCCCATTGGGATGCAGGATATTGATGCTTTGGATTTGCAAGAAAAGCTCTTGTTTCCACCATTTTCCTTATAATTAATGTCCATCCGTGAAATGAGTCAAACTTGGATACTCATAATAATCTCCATTCTTTTTGTTATGGGCACTACAAACATGGTCTCCCCATTAGCATACACGATATTGATGCTTTGGATTTGCAGGAAAAGCTTTTCTTTCCACCATTTTCTTTATAATTAACGTTCATCTATGAAATGGGACAAACTTGGATACTCATTATAATGTCTATTCTTTTTGTAATGAGCACTACAATCATGTTCTCCACATTGGGATACATGATATTAGTGCTTTGGATTTGCAGGAAAAAGTTTTTCTTTCCATCATTCTCCTTATAATAAATGTTCATCCGTGAAATGAGTCAAACTTGGATGCCTGTAATAATCTATATTTTTTTTGTTATGGGCACTACAATCATATTCTCCGCATTGGGATGCATGGTATTGATGCTTTGGATTTGTAAGGAAAGCTTTTCTTTTCACCATTTTGGTTATAACTAATATTCATCTATGAAATGAGACAAACTTGGATACTCATTATAATTTCCATTATTTTTGTTATGGGCACTATAATCATGTTCTCCGCATTAGGATACACGATATTAATGATTTGGATTTGCATGAAAAGCATTCCTTTTCGCCGTTTTCCTTATAGTTAATGTTGATTCGTGAAATGAGTCAAGCCTGGATACTCGTAATAATCTATATTCTTATTGTTATGCGCACTAAAATCATATTCTCACCATTGGGATGCATGGTATTAATGCTTTGGATTTGCAAGGAAAGCTTTTCTTTTCACCATTTTCCTTTTAATTAATGTTCATCCGTGAAATGAGACAAACTTGGATACTCATTATAATTTCCATTATTTTTGTTATGGGCACTACAATCATGTTCTCCATAGTGGGATGCACGATATTGATGCTTTGGGTTTGCAAGAAAAGCTTTTCTTTCCACCATTTTCCTTTTAATTAAAGTTGATCCACGAAATTAGTCAAACTTGGATACTGGTTATAATCTACATTCTTTTTGTTATAGGCACTACAATTAAGATTTTGGCATTAGGATACACAAAATTAATGCTTTGGATTTGCAAGAAAAACTTTTCTTTCCACCATTTTCCTTATAATTAATGTTCATCTGTTAAATGAGTCAAACTTTTACTCGTAATAATCTCTATTCTTTTTGTCGTTGGCACACAATCATGTTTTCCACATTGGGATACATGATACTAGTGCTTTGGATTTGCAGGAAAAAGTTTTTATTTGCATCATTCTCCTTAAAATAAATGTTCATCCGTGAAATGAGTCAAACTTGGATGCCTGTAATAATCTATATTTTTTGTTATGGGCACTACAATCATATTCTCCGTATTGGGATGCATGGTATTGATGCTTTGGATTTGTAAGGAAAGCTTTTCTTTTCACTATTTTGGTTATAACCAATATTCATCCATGAAATGAGACAAACTTGGATACTCATTATAATCTCCATTCTTTTTGTTATGGGCACTATAATCATGTTCTAAGCATTGGGATACACAATATTAATGCTTTGGATTTGCATGAAAAGCATTCCTTTCCACCGTTTTCCTTATAGTTAATGTTGATTCGTGAAATGAGTCAAACCTGGATACTCGTAATAATCTATATTCTTTCTGTTATGCGCACTACAATCATATTCTCACCATTGGGATGAATGGTATTGATGCTTTGGATTTGCAAGAAAAGCTTTTCTTTTCACCATTTTCCTTATCATTAATGTTCATCCGTGAAATGAGACAAACCTGGATACTCATTATAATTTCCATTATTTTTGTTATGGGCACCACAATCATGTTCTCCATAGTGGGATGCACGATATTTATGCTTTAGGTTTGCAAGAAAAGCTTTTCTTTTCGCCATTTTCCTTTTAATTAAAGCTTATCCGTGAAATTAGTCAAACTTGGATACTTGTTATAATCTACATTCTTTTTGTTATAGGCACTATAATTATGTTTTTCGCATTAGGATACACGAAATTAACACTTTGGATTTGCAAGAAAAGCTTTTTTTTCCACCATTTTCCTTATCATTAATGTTCTTCCGTTAAATGAGTCAAACTTTTACTCATAATAATCTCCATTCTTT
>JBBYHO010516678.1:0-19084 GCA_038382025.1 Adansonia gregorii | reverse complement strand
TCATTCAAACCACATATGCACTAGTTTAAAAAGTATTTTCAATGTTTACCAAACTTGTTTGAGCCATAAATCATGAATTTACAATACAATCAAACATTTTAAGTCTCATGCAAGCGTAATTGGATATAAAGCATTAAAGAGACTTAAGAATTTGCTAATGCATGTTTATGGCATCATATCTTATAAGTAAGCTCTATATGCTCCCTCTAAGGATATGCATATAATTTTGTCATGCAATAAAGCTTCTTAATGACTTATGGCATGAAGTTTATCAAAATCAACCTTTTATGTATAAATTATTCTTAAATTATGCTTCATAACAACATTTCATAAATCAATTTACTATATTATCATCAAGCACTAAATCATCAAAGGCATGCACATTTAAGCTCACAGTTGCTCAAAATGTAAAACATGGATTTTCATGAAACCAATTTAAAACAATCTTTTTATTTAATAAAGCATTAATAAACATAACATGAATAAACAATACACATATTAAAATTTTAAAGCTTACAGGCTACCAATCACACTTCTTTATGTGTCTAGAGCATCCATTTGTATTGCATTGCTGCTCATTGCTCTAACACACTTATAAGAAACTTTCACTTGGTTTTTGGTACCCAAATTGCTTTGGGTCCTTGAATGTTAGTCTCAAAGCTTCTTGTTCCTTTAGGAACTCATACTTGCCTAACTTCAAATTATGTCCTTTTCTTGATAGGACAAGTATGTAAATTATGACCATGAAAATTGCAATGTGAGCACTTGTCATATAAACTTAAAAAGATTTGTCAAAAAATGATTTTTCTTTTCTTGTTCCAAGCTTTCAATCTTTTTTTTCAAATCAAAATTAGCTTTCTTTCAAATGTGAATTCTTAGCTCGGAGTCATCAAAATCATTTTTCAAATCTTTGTTTTCATTCTCTAAAACAAGTTTTGATTTCAATAATAAATCATTTTCAACTTTTAATTGTGAAATCATTTTCTTGTGTTTAGAGTTCATTTCCTCAAACTCTACTAACAAGATCATTAAAAACAGCTTAAACTCATCAAATGTATATGAATTTAAATTTAGAGAATTTAAGGTTACCTTAGGCTCATCAAGAGCCATGAAACAAAGGTTGTCAATTTAGTCTTCCTTGGGGTCATCATCATGGAATGAGTTATTATCACTCTAAGTTGCTACAAATGTCTTTTTCATCTTCTTTTTCAATAATGGGCAATCAGATTTGCCATGCCCCGATTTGTTGCAATTATAGCACACCACCTTGTTAACCTTTTTAGATTGGGATGATTTGCCTTATTTATCTTCATGAATTTCTTAAATTTCTTGGCAAATATGATCATCTCCATATCTTCACCATCTTCATCATCATCATCCTCTCCCTCACTCATGGAAGCCTTCAACGTAACTCTAATTTTTCTTGGTTGCTCTTTTCCATGATTTATCTTCATTTCATATGTAAGGAGTGATCCAATAAGCTCATCTAAGGCAAGGAGATTGAGGTCCTTTGATTCTTCAATTGCAGTCACTTTAGCTTCCCATGACTTAAGAAGGCTATTCAATATTTCTTGACTATCTCCTTGTTGGGATACATCTTTTCGAGACCCTTTAAGCCATTTACAATGTTCGTGACTTCTTAGCCCATGTCGAAAATATCACCATTAGCCATTTGCTTGGTCTTTTGCGAATCTTTGCTTAATGATTTTAAGCCTATAAGAATGAGACACAAGCTTTGATACCCATTGTTAGACCTTTTAGTGGTGAATAAAATCAAGATGAGGTGAATTGATTTCTCAAAATTTGAGTAAATTATAACTTTGATAAATAAAATTGAAAAATTTAAACAATAAACTTTGAAGTACAAGTTAGTGAATAAAGATAAACAATTAAAGAAAAGGGAAAAAAGAAGCGAACTCGATGATTTATAGAGGTTCGGCCTTAATTGCCTATTTCCTCTCCTTGGCCTCACTTGCCTCAGGTTTTCTCAATTCACTAACTTGAATTATTTACTTTTCAAGGACAAGATATAACATTTACACTCCCTATATTTCAAGGCTAAGATAAAAAACTCTACCTTCTATTGTGGTTAAGATAGAACCCTCTCTCACTACTTTTGAAGGCTAAATAGAAACCTTCTCTACTTTTGAATGGCTAAGTCGGAACCTCCCTTTTTTGCAAGGATTTGAATGTAAACAAATAAAACCTCTAAAAGTTAGGTGTTTACAAGAATTTTGGCTCAAGGAAAATATGTATCTAATGATACAAAATGAATAATACAAAATAGGAATAATTAATCCTATACAAAGAAGAACTATTTAGAAAAAATAATGGAGAAAATAAAAGGTAAGACTCTAAGTATAGTCTCTTGTTTCTTCTTGTTGTTGAAGGTGTTGGAGCAGCTTATTTATAGCCTTGATCATGATTCTAGCCATTAGGAACATTTGGTGAAGAAATATAGCCATTGGAGCCTTCAAAATGTCATTTCCCGTCGTTCCCCATGATTCTATGTCGATATAATTAACTGGTATCAATACATTATGTTTAACGGTCCAAAATATAATTGTTAATCAGTCCTGTATCGATACATAATGATCTATCTCGATATATAAACAGTCTTGCATCCATACAGAATCCTTTGTCCCAATATAAAAATAGTGATTTCTGTATTTTAAGGCTATTTAGCTACTGCCAAGCATTGTATCGATACATACACATAGTGTATCAATACTTTCATATGAAAATCAATTTTAAGAGGCTTTTCATGACATTAAAACATGTAAAACTTATCTAAAAAAAGTTTTATATAAAAATATGCATTGAGAATATATTTTTGAGTGCTTAAAGAGGTTAAAACACATTCTAGAATTTTTCAAATTGTTTATGACATATTTCATGGAAACATACTAATCTTGAACATATTTAAACACAAGCTAATTAAGCTTAAGTTTTAGTTATATCAAAACTAAGATTAATTCAAAGCTAATATAGCTAACACCTTTGATTATTGAAGAATAGCCGGGATGACAATTTTAAAGACTGAGTTCAATTCGATGGTAATTTATAGAGCCAAAGATAATTTTAATCAAAGTTGTTTGAGGCATCCGAAAGAAATTTTAGATTTTTTTAGGTAAAATAGGATTGAAATGTCCCCTCAGAAAGGTGGGGTTAGAGTATCCCTAAAGATAGAGTTAGCAAAATATTTAGGAATAAAGAGAAAATTTAAAGCTTCAGATAAGGCTTAAGAATCTTAAAGGTGGATTTGAAAAGAAAATTTAAGTTTTGAGTTGAAAATGAGGTTAAAGTACCCCCTCGATGTAACGGAGTTGGAGTATCTCCATTAGCTAAAATTTTAATACTAGGAAAGAGATACCTAATATGAAGTCCTTTGTTTTTATTTTAGCCTTGGTCCAAGTCTAAAAGGCTTATGTTGTAAGGAAACCCATTGGGTGCATTTCAGGACATTCAAATGTTTTGACAAAAGGAGATTCAAAAATTAAGTTAAAAACATGGATGACATCGTGTTATTTCCCTTCTTGAATTTATTTTGGGTTCATCCAAAGGCTTTAGGAGGTGAATAAGGTACCGTTTGAAAGATAACTCAATAAGGTTTAATGTAAAAATATTTCAAAAATCCTAGAAAATCACTTTTTAAGTGGAATTAATTTTTGAAATTAGGTCTCTTTGGACACTGGCAGCATATGCAGGGAAAAGACACAGCAAACTTTGAAAAATCGTTTCAGCCTTAGTTGGAATTGTTAAATCATGAACATTACCTTTCCAAAAAGAGAATTTTGTAAACATTTTAGAAAATATTTAAAATTGTAACAAAAATCGTCTGATAGGCCAAAATGGCTTAAACAGGATATCACATGCTGATCCTAGGGGTTCCAAATAACAAAGGTTTAAAAAATTATAACTCTTTCATCCGAAATGATCTAAGGGCGAACAAGACACCTTTGAAAAGGTATTTTGATAACTTTTAATCAAAAAATATCAAAAAATTATGGGGAAATCTTTTATGGTTCAAAAATAATTTTTTAAATTAGAAGTGTAGTGTTGCCAAGGCAAAAATAGGGGATTATTCAATTTTTTGGGTTTCTTGGGGGTCAAACTCAAATTATGGACATTCAAATGTCCATAATACAAGGAAAAGAACAACACAAGCATTACAAGTTCATTCCATAATCCCAGAGTAGTTTGGGACAATGAAACAACCAGTTGATCGTGTTCTTAAAAAGGATATAGACTCAAGATCAAGGCTTAATACTTTAACATAAGAAAATTGCTTTTTATTTCCATGAATCCAGACCTGAAATATTTGTTGTCCCCAAGAATGGAAGACCAATTTTATGAAAACATTAAATCCATGCTATTCTTCATCTATTAGAGGTAGTATGAACTTGGGGAGTTCTTTTAAAAATTATATTTTTAACAAAAAAGCATGCATCTTGATAAGAATGACATGAACAAAACATAACTTGCACAAAGATGAACAAGGACTAAACATGCAAACACACATAAGTGGCATATTAACATGGAAATAGGTGACAAAATGTGAAAAGATGACAAATAAGGTGTATGAACATATTTAAACAAAGGAATAAGGTTGAGGTTGCCAAGACAGCATTTTTATGTCATGGGACTCCTTAAAACAAAAGAAAATGCATGAATATACATAGGACATAGTAAGGTGAACATTTAAGCATGTGTTAAGCATGTGAAAATAGATGAAACATGATAGAAAATGCATAAATAAGGGCCTGTTTTGATGACAAAATGAAAAACAAGATATTTAGCCTACCATGCAACATCAAAGCATCAAGAGAACATCAACACTTTAAAACTACCACAAACAAGGCAGCAATAATGCATGAGAACCTTAGAAGGATCATGGTAAAATAGAGAAGTCACTAAGGTGATGAAAATTTTGAAAAATTAGAGAATATGCAAAGCCAAGTGAAGAAAATATACTAAAGTTTTAAGTTTTAGCCTTTTCTTTGAGCAAGAACTTTCTTTTTTTAAGTTGAATAGCAAAAGAGTGATGAAAAAGAGGATATGAGTGAGATGAAGGCTTTTGGAAAGACTTTTAGTGGTGGTCTTGAAAGGATTCAAAAAATGCAGAAGAGTTTTTTTTATTTTTTTATGGCTGGGGAATATTGAAAAAATGATTAAAAGTAAGAGTTTTTCTGCTGGGGATTTTTTTTTTTGTTCAATGCTCTGTCACTACTTTTAGAAGACAATGCAAGGGCATTTTTTATCTTTCCCTCTTTCACTAAGGGACATGTCCAACTACCATGCTCCGCTAACTCTTTTTTCATTGGCTCTGCCATGCTAAGTAAAGAGGCAGAAAGGCTATGATAGCCTACAACTAGAGATATGCCTGCCATACCCTCTTACAATTATATATCTTATGAAAGTGACCTTTGTTATTGATTATTTAGGCTGTAAAAATTTGTTTGAATCTATTCATAAGCCCATAGTTGAGGTTTGTGATGATTTATGATAGTTTTTTAGTGCAAAAACATGTTTAAGTCGGGCAAATGGCTCAAACTGGGCAAAATGCTTTGATGTATCGAAACAAAATATGTTGTAGCGGTACACAAGGTACTTTTTACCCATGAGTTCCATACAATGAGCTGTATATCGATACTGAGAGCATAAAAGGTTTCCAATCTCGAGACTTAGAGGCCTGTTTTGATGCTCTATGGATTTATATCAATACTCATGCTTGTGTATTGATACATTTTGCCAAAAATCACAACTTTAGCTATTGCCAAGGTCTGTATCAACACAAACATGCTAGGTATCGATACCAAGCCTTAGGTATCGATACTAAATGCTCTTTTATCAATCCTACATGTTAAAATTCAAGGTTTGGCAATGTAAAGCCTTGTATCAATACATGTGCACCAATATAACTTGTAAATACCCGTGGCTTCCCGAGTTACCTTAACTTGGTCATAGATAGTGGCAAATTGATCCGTGTACTTATATAAATGACCCTGATGAAATCATGGAAACAACCTTTGATGCCTTATTTTACATTTTTTTAATATGCCATAGGCATTTCAAATCTTTCCAAAAAATTTTTTTGCTTGGCGCTGTGTCGCCTGATAATCCCTGGCAATACAACACCTAGCAATCATCCCATAGTTTTACTTTTTATTTTTTGATTTTATCATCTTTCACCTAAGTTCTAGGATGCTAGAAACTGGCCTGGACAAAATAAAATGTCTAAATAATTAACATTAAATTTATTAATGGTACTTTGTTTTTTAGACATTTAAACAATGCACCTTAAATTGTTATTTGAAATAAACAAAACATAATGTTTTATTCCTTTTATGTCTTTCTCCAAAATGTTAAGTGATAAAGAAAAGTTGTGAATAGATTTGATTTGAACTCTACTCTAAATTGAAAAAGATATACTAAAAATTAAGTGATCATAAAGAGATTGTTTGTAAACTTATGTCGTAAACTGCTAATCTCTTAATACTAGAATCAAATTAAGTGGCACTGCATTTGTTTATTTTACTTTTGAGAAGTCAAAGATGTCATATGCTCTTCTAAGTTAATTGCATAAAACTATTACACATTGTTTCATATTATTACAAGATATTTTTAGAAAACTTAACATACAAAAGTTAATGGCATTAATTTTTGCCTTTTCATCTAGCCTAAAACTGATGTTTTGGACTTTATCTACTATACTATTTCAAGTTCTTTGAGTAACCAATTGGTTTCAAGTTCCAACAAGCACTCCATGAATAATTATGGCATCTATACTAATATCATTCTTGTTGTCTTATATATTTGCCTTTAATGTTGCACCAGTATGAAAGGAGTTAAGCTATTAGTAATAGTCTATTACTATAGTTATGATTTTTTTAGGGTTAAAAAAAGGGAAAAGTGAACTATAAAAGAAGTTTCTTATTTCTAATCATAACTATTTTTGCAAATTTTAGTATGATTGGAATTTTAGGGAAATAAAATACACATTTGAGCAAGTTTGGAAATTCCCTTCAAATTGAATGTCATGTTTATTAAATTTATAATGCTATTATCTTTTGATCTTTTTTCGTGCCTTAACCTATTCTCATTTTGTCATGCTGAATATCTTGGTTTTAGTAGTTCTTGGCAAAAATTTTAGTGGCCTTTGGCTATTCTCATTTTGTTATACAATTGAAAGTGATTTTCTGGAAGTAAATTTATTTATTTATTTATTTATATTAACACCTTTATTTTCTTTATTGTTTTCCAGTTATTGCATCTACGTAATATGCTTTTAGAGTCTCTTAGGATTATAAAGGTATTTTTGAAATGTCTTCTCTTATTTGGTCATTTTCTCTTTTCTTTTTGCCTTCAATTGCCAAGAGCAGTAAACCACGACAGAAGCTATAGGAAAGAGTTTCAAAGCCAAATACTTTATATATTATGTAGATTTTATATATGCCTCTTTTTCTACCTCTTTTGTCTATGCAATTAAAATGTAGAACCGTATAATATCATACAATAGATGTTATGCAATTCAACTATAAATTTTATTATGCTTCATCTAAAAACCTGTTAACAACAATAATTTAAATTATTTTTTGACATACAAAGCAATTTTGTCTTTGCACTTTTCCATCACCACTACCCTAAATACACGAATTCTCAATAACACTACTTAACAATTTTTATATAAAAAATTACCCACAGCATCATATCGAGCATGGCAGTAGTTAAATCAACACAACAGCTATGTTCCAAAGTATAATATTTTCTAAAGTTCCTTTCTCTACTATTAAAAAAAGTACATGAAGAATAAGGATAAGATTGTAAAAACTCTTTAAAGTCAAGCCAATGACATGAGCAGAAAGAAAGAAGAAAGGATACCTCCTCCTCGTTGGACCTGCTCAAAGGTTGGGTGGAATAAATCTTACTTGAATTGGATCTGGGCATAAGATTTTTCATTTAGATTAGTTTGACTTAACCCAAATAACTATTCAATTAATAAAAATATTTTCGAATGAATTTAATTATAAAAGGAATTTTTAAATATATAAATATATTTCAATTTTTTAATAGTAAAATGGATTTATAGGTCATCCTAAACCTATACCGAGATAGACATAAGTGAGAAATTAAAAAAAAAATCAAATTATGACCTAGCACTACCTGACTACAAGCACCTGTGCTCAGGATATGAAGATTACATGTATATATATTCTTCTTGTCAAATCTATTCTAATGGACATATCCAAAATCTTCTTTTCATTCTTAAAAATTCTCTTTCTTTTCGTTTTCTTTTTTAATTAATATCAATTAACTTATACCATGTTAAATAATTTCATATTAATCATTTTTATTCTTAACTATACATTATTTGGTGTCTACGTGATTATAGTTATTGGTCATTCTTTTAAGGATGCATTGCTTTAGTTATTTGCATACTAACCTTTTTATATAGTTTGTTGTTTTTGGATATTTATATAGTGTATATTATCAGTGTTTAATTCTAAAAAAATGTAGAAAAAGTTTAAGGTAAAAATATATTTACAAATAATTTATAAATTTTGTCTTAGTTTAATATTTTAGTCAAAAATTTTCAAATTTTACTTTGATTATTTTAATTTGTTAATAATATATATTTGAAAGAGTGGCTTTTAAAATTATAATTCATAATAATTTATAAATCCTTGAAAATGAGAGTTTTAAAAGAAACTAATAAGTTTAAAGTAATGAGACATATGATTAGAGAATGAAGGTGTGATTTTTATTCTGGTAATGAACCTATTATAGTACAAGTGTTACATAATCAGATAAGCTGATAAATAAAGAAAAATGATAGAGATAATTACAACAAAGATAATTACAATTGAAAATGCATAGATTATCTTACATTCAAACACTGTTTTGTTATATGAAAACTTCTAGACTTTGATCTCTTATCTTCTTGGATAAAAGTTGGTCATCAAATTTGACTTTATCCCTAATATGCCCTTGCAAGATGGTGGAACCTTTGGTAACACCAATCTTGGATAGTAAATAATGAAATCTTGATCCAAGCAAAGGCTTAGTTAGAGCATCTGGTAGTTGTCATGAACTACGAACATGTTTGACTTGAAGTTGGCCTTGTTTAAGTTCTTCTCGAACAAAGAAATAATTAAGTGCTAGGTGATTCATCCTTGTATGAATCACTGGATTTGTACAAGTATATATGTCACTTAGATTATCTCAATGAACCACTTGAATAGGCAATGGTTTTAGCTGCAATTTAATTAATAAGGATTGTATCCATGTAACTTCAGAAACTATTGTTGCAATAGCTCAATCCTCAGCCTTAATTGATGACCGAGCTATTGTTTTTTTAAACTTGAAAAAATTGGTGTATTACCAAGATAAACAATATAAGTTAAAGTTAAAGTATTGTTATTGAGATTGCTTACCCAATCTGAATCTAAGAAAATTGTGAATATAGGTTGTGATGCTTTGTTAATAAATAAACCATGAAAGATAGTTCTTTCTAGGTATTGAAGAACTCATTTAAAGCCTGTTTGATACTACTGAGTGGGTTTATGGATAGATTAAGAAATAGCAAAACTAATATCAAGTCTTGTTAAAGACAAATATTGTAGAGCACTGAGTATTTTTATGAATTCTTTTGCATTATTAGTTGCAAAGCCATTATGAATTTGAAGTTAATTGAGATAAGGAATCGTGTATTGGATTCTTTGGCACCTGTCATATCTACCTTGAGATGAATGTCACTGATATACTTATGCTGAGACAAGAAAAGACCTTTTGAATATGGGATGACTTCTACAACAAGGAGGTAGCTAATTGTTCCAAAAGCTTTGATATAAAACTTGACAGATAAGTCATGAACAACCTTGGATATGAATGAATGATTGTTGCCTATTAAAATCAAATCATCCAAATAGACAAGAATATAGGCAATAATATTGTCTTGATGAAACACAAATAATAGGTTTAGGCAATGAAGTTATGAAAGCCATAGGAAAGTAAAAAGAAACTAAGTGCACAACACTAGGCCCTTAGTGCTTGCTTTAATCCATAAATAGCTTTTCTAATTTATAAACATAATTTAGTTTAGATTCATCTGCAAACATTGGAGGTTGTCTCATGTAAAGCTTTTTAGTAAGATGTTCTTGAAGAAAATTATTGTTTACATCTAGTTGATGAAAAGACCAATTGTTAGAGATTGCAAAGCATAACACAAGTCTAATGTGATAGTTTTTACAACTAGACTAAATGTTTCATTTTAGTCAAGTCCTAGCCTGTGGTTAAAACCTTTTACAGCTAGCCTAGATTTATCTCGAGTTAAGCCATCTAGATTTTTTTAATCCTAAATAGCCATTTGTATCCCACCACAGTTTTATTATCATGTTTAAGGATAAGTTCATGCCATTTTGATATAAAGCCTGAAGCTCATCAAGCCTTGCTTCTTCTATGTAGAGTCTTTTAAAGCATGAGTACCAGATGAGGGTTCAATAAAAAGGGGTAAGGGATGTTTGGTAGCAACATGTAATTCTTTAGGTTTAAAGATATTATTTTAGGACCTGATTACCATGTGATAGTTCATTGGGGAATAGGTTTAGAGGATATAATGTCCATGGACTGACCAAAATTTAGTGTTTAAGAAGAACATATCTAATATGATGAAAGAGGTCTATCACATAAGGCTACTACTTGTTAAGTTATAGACTGAGATAAAGAAAATGAAGTAACTGCCAGGATTAAAGGTGATGAAGGTAAATAAATAGACACATCACTAACTATTATGAAATCCGCTAGTGGTTTTTGGCAACGTGCCTCGCCAAATCTCGCGACATGGAAAAGTGCATGTGACTTAAAAATATTTTTTCTTAACGAGAAAATGTCTTCCCAATTGAAACTTCCATTTTGATGTGATGGAAGTGAAAAAAAGCAAATTCTCGCCCTTTGATCATGAAGAGGGATAGTTAGAAGAATTGCTCATCTAACCGGTCTTAGATGGCCACCACTAAATGGCCAATGCTTGGAGTCACCACCAATCATTAGGCTAAGCATGACCAGACACCTATTGAAACCGATATTCCAAATTAAGAAACTTGAAACATCAATTCCATGGCTTACGTGGTTAAAAGATTTGTCGTTTGGGTCCAGGAGTTGGTTATACACAAAGAGGTATCAGCCTCTTCACGATGCCCGAAATTGGTACCTTTAAGCCATGTCTTGACGTAGTTTTGGTTTCCTTGGTTTTGACTTCTTACGATTTCGATATAGTCCCCTTTCTTACGCATGAATTTGCATGAAATTATAAACCCACGTTTGAGAAAAATTTTGATCTCATATGCATCTCGAAAAAGTGGGAAACATAGAGATTTTTAATAAAAAGAGCTTTGAATTGAATTTTGAAAAATAGGATACTTTGTATCAAGCACTCAAGGTATAGGTATACTACCATAAAGCATTGCCTTTATGATTATTGAAAACAATTTGAAAATATGAGTGCAAGGTAGACACCACAAAGAGAAACACGTTAATAAGTCAAAAAAAGAAATAATTTCACATAATCACATAAAAAGAAAAGGGAAGTAAAGGACGGAATGTATCTCGTAATTATCATCGGTTATTTAGAAATAACCAGGTCAACAATATTTTAGATGCATTTAGATCCATTATTTGTTTAAAGTGTGAAATTTAGATTTAAACTTTGAAAATGTCCATCGAAACTTCAGGAGAGAGAAATTTTGATTTTTGACAATTTTTGAAAAAGTGGGATTAACAAATTTAAATTAACGTTTCTTGAAAAAATCAATAATTTTTTAGTCAAAAGTATAGAATTGATAAAAACAAAATTCATAAAATTTAGGGAAAATACATGTGCCTTGATCTAAACCTAGAGGTAGGTTGACACGTGTTCTTAGATCGATAGGGTTGGCTAGACTTGTTTAAAGGCATCCAAATGCCTTGAAGCGAAAATTTAGGAAAATTGATTAATTTTAATAAATGCTAAAACAAGGGATAGCATCGTGCTATCCCTATTTTCAATTTTATTTCAAACTGATCCTAAGGTTTTAGGGGTCCAATAAGGTACCATTAGAAAAGTCACTTCATAAAGGTTAATATAAAAATATTCCAAAAATCATGAAAAATCACTTTCCAAGAGAAAATAATTTTTGAAGTTGGATCTAGTGCGATGTTGATAGAAAGTACGAGAAAAAGGTGCAGTGGATTTTGAAAAATCATACTTGACTCATTCAAAATCGTTAAATAATAAACGATAACTTTTCATAAAGGGAATTTCGTGAAAGTTTTACACAAAATATTTAAATATTCAAAAAAAATCTTATGATAGGCCATAATGGCCCATAGAGAATTCAAATCACTGATTCTAGGGTATTTAGATAGCATTAGTTTAGAAAATCATAACTCTATCCAGAATTACCTATGGGTAAACAATAAACCATTGAAAATTTAATTCGATGCCTTTTAGGGAAAAATATCAAAAAAATTCATAAAAAATTTGTTTAGGGTTTAAAAATGATTTTTCAAGTTGAGATTATAGTGTTACCAGGGCAAAACAGAGGTTTTTTTTATTTTCTTGGACTTCTTAGGACTAAACTCAAACCTTGGACATTCGAATTTCTTGGACAAAAAAATGTGAGTAACAATGGCTTCACAAAATCCTAGAAAATTCTAGGAGATGGAACAGTCCATCAACCATGCCAAAAGCTAAAAGACTCTAGGCAAAAAGACTAAGGCACAAACAACTTTGGACACTTAAAGGGACATTTTATTTTTGAAAACAAAACATGTAGCCTTATTAAACCTTGAATCTAAGCCTGAAAAGCTTAATTTTCTCCAAGATTAGATAGAAAAAAAAACATTAAGTCTATGATTAAAGTTAACATGGCCTTAACTTAGGGGGTTTTGAAAAATAGATTTTTAATAAATAGTAAACAAGCATTTTAACAAACACATGATGAACTAAATATGACATTCATGGTAATAGATATGGAAAGCATGTTTAAACAAACAAAAGATGACATTTAAACATGAAAATGATGACAAAAATTAAAGAAATAAGCATGGAGATGTATGGAGATGTTAGTTTCATGAATGACTTCAAGAGTTATGCCATGGAAATGATGTGAGCATGCTTAGACAAAGGAGAAAAGCTTGCTGAAATTTTAGGGCGGCATTAAAACACGTTTTCAAAGTGAACTAAGCACACAAATGTGGAAGAACATGGTAGAAAGATCAACTAAACATCAAAAAAAAAAATTCTAAGTCTAACACAAACAAGGCCACAATATGCATGATAATCGTAAGATAAGGGCATGGTCAGCATGTTAATGCTCACTACAGTGAAAAAATGCAAAAATAAGTAAAAGAATGGAGAAAGGATAAGAGCTATTCCCCTAAACTTTGAAAAATCTTATTGGTAATGTTGAGCAGAAATGACTTTGCACTTGTAGCTCACTTTTTTTTCCTCTTTTTGCTATGAATGAGCAAGAAAGGAATGCAAAGAAAGAGCTTAATGGTTGCAGTATCAAAAAATGGAGATTAAAGAAAAGAGATGTGAGAAATAAATGGTTTTTGGAGTGCTGAAAAAAGAGCTACAAGAATGAGTTTTTTTCAAGGTTGGAGACTAATGTAAAATGTGTGTAATCCTTCTTTTGGTTGAGCACATCATGAATCTTATATAGGATTCAATTTTAGCCATAAAAAACCTAATAAAAATATAGGCATTTAGGACATTTGTGGTGTACAACATAGTAAGGCATTGTACCAAAGAGCAACCTTTCAACATTTGATTAGGCAATGTAGAGCTTTGGCAGCAACAACAAACCATGCATAAGCTAATATACAGAGAAGGTCAAGCTTTCCTTCATTATTCCATATTATAGCATGAAATGCCCTTGTAACAAGCTTAATAGACCATTTAAAAATGTTATAACCCAATATTTAAAGCCTAAAAATGAAGTTCATATGATTTTTAAAAAGCTATGTCTGATTTTGTATTATTTTTTTGGCCAAAGTCGCGATCAAAATCATGTTTTGATGTTATAGTGAAAAGGTGTGAAAATGGCACGAATCAAGCAAATTTTGCTTTATGGTATCGATACAAACAAACTTTGTTTCGATACAAAAGGCAAATTTTGCCTTCCAGCATTGATATTCAATGCAAATTTGCTTTCCAGTCTCAAGATGAAAAGCTCTATATCAATACCAAGTATAAAATTTTCTCAGGTATTGATACTACATAACTTGTATCGATACATCTTTGCTAAAAATCACAATTTCAGCTATGACATAACCTAATGTCAAAATCGAGGCTATCTCTATATCGATACTAATAGCAAATGTATTGATACATGGCATATTGTATCAATACCAACAGTGATTTTTTTTTAGGGTTTTGATGACGTAAGGGCCTTGTATCAATACCTAGAGACCATGTATCAATGCCTACTCATGCAAATGTGAATTTTACGCACTTTTAACTCCCTGAACACCTTACTATGGCTAGGAATGATGGATGATTGATTTGTGCTTACTCAAATGACTTTGATAATACCTTGAGTAGTGACCTCTGATGCCTTCTAAATTGAGCTATAAAAAATGAGGTGTCTATAGTGGTTTTCTAGGAATGCTTACTGTAGATAAAATGGAATTGAAAGGAAATTGTGTCTTATCAAATAAAACTTGTCGTCAAGTGAAAATTTTATTAGTGACAATGTCTAAACAAAAATATGCACTTTGATTTTGTTTTTAATATCTAATGAAAACATAAGGTCAACATTATGCATCAAGTTTATGTTTGGCATAAGGCTTTAACCATGGATAACAGAGGTAACCAAACACTTTTACCTTATGATAATTAGGTTGTTGTTGAAACAAACACTCATATGCAGTATTATTAGCTAACACAGAAGATGGGAGTCGATTTAAAAGGTAAACTACAGTAGAAAAAGTGTATGACTAGTATTTAAGAGGCATAGAGGCTTGATCTAATAAGGTTGGACTGGTTTTTACTATACTTCTATGCCTCTTCTCAGCCATGCCATTATGTTCTAGTGTGTATGGAGGAATCTGAAGGTGTTGAATGCCAAATGAGTTGACAGCTTCAGCTGCAACTAAAAGTTTACCAAAAGCTCAAATGACAAGTTTGACATTTAATTTAAGAATAATTATCTTATATATCGACAGTATAAAGAAAAATTTTATAAGCGACTTTTATATAGCAACACACGTTCAATGGAATATATTTAAAGAAATAAATATGATAAGTAAGACACGTGTCACCCATGAACTTCACTTGTAAAGTTTTTTTTTCCTTTCATCACTAGTGTATGGAATAATTATCTTTAATTTAATATCTTAGATGATGTGGGACTTTTAGCTTTATTTATGCTCAAGATTTTTTTAATTTTAATTTTATTCCATTTTCTAAATACATTTTATTTAGATATGTCAAAAATTGAACTACCCATTTGGTTTTATGGTTTTGGTTCTATAGGTTAGGTTTTGGATAAAGATTTATAAATTTGAGTTAGCTGGGTCTGATTTGAATTATTATTTAATGATAAAAATAATAATTTTTATTTAAATTTAATTATAAAAATATATAAATATTAATACAAAAATAATAATCTAATATTATAATGAATGGTAAAACATACTTTTAACCTACTTCAAACTTAGTGCATCTAATTTTATCTCTTTAACTTTAGCCTATTATTTTGGTTTTACATTAATTTTTTTATTTTAAATTGTTTCATTTGATTTATAACATTTTACATTAGTTCCGTGTTATACCTTATGTGTCATGCGAATATTATTTTAATATTAGACTGATTCATAGGTCGAATTGGACTGGGCCTATAAAGGATATTAATGATCTTTTTGTTTGTTTAGCCTTGGTTTGATCCGAAATACGAGTAAGCATATACGACTAGGCCCAGCCCAAATTGCTGAAGAAATACCTCGGCCAGCCCATAATGTTTTCACAACTAATAATTATATATATTTATATAGAAATACTACTTGCCATTCCAAGGTCTGCTTTCCAAATGAACCGATTTTCTGCAGAACTCAATGGACATTATACATATTTGATTAAATGAAAACAATATATTTATTTTAATACAAAACTCAAAGAGGTTCATAAGGTTCTCAAACTAAGCTATCATTGCTTCTGTAAACATTATACATATTTGATTTCTCCATCAAGTACATATTAAAATGGAATTTGAAAAAATATTTCTAATCACATCAAAACACCGAAGCCTTAGCTATAGATTAAGTGTCCAAATATTCCATTAAAATTGACTACACAATAAATAAGTAAAAAAAAGAAAAGCGAAACTTACACAAAATCAACAGAGCGTTTCGGTTTTGAGGAAAAAATGAAGTGTGAGCTGTGTCTTGTGCAGAAAAGCGATAGTGAAGTGCGAGCTGTGGAATAGAGAGAAGAATCGAAGCCAAGTGTCGCGAGGAGAAAAGTAGAAGCGGCTGTCTGTGTTGAACGATGAACAATATAGGCTTTTGTTTATGTGAGAGAGGCTAAGGTGAAATGAGAGACGCTGGGTGGGTTTTAGGGAACGAGGAAACGGTGCATTTAGTAAGATAATAAAATAAAAAATAATTAATAGTTATATTAAAAGTTATTGTAAGAGCTGAGTCGAGGCCTAAAATTTACCATCTAAAGTCTCGTCTATTTAAAAAATAAATTTTAATTTTTATTCGTGTTTAATTTTTTATTTAAATTTTTTTAAATATTAAATAAAAATTTAAACTTAAATAGATAATTTAATTTTTGAATAAATTTATTTGGTATATCTTTTTAATTTTATTAATGATATATGAAAAATGCAAACAAAAAAAAAAGCCAAAATGAAACAACTTTAGAAAGCTAAAAAATTCAAATGGAACAATTTATAAGTTGAGAACTAAATGGAATCAAAATAAAAGATTAGGACCACGAATAAAACTTTCACTTCATTTTTTTTACCAAAAATAAAACTTGATTATTGACTTGGGCTTTTTTTACATTAATTAATAGGTATTTGACACTAGTAAAATATGAACTAATTATGTTGACAGTCCTAGTGACTCAAAATTTGAGATTTAGTCTTTTTACTGCAATTTATATAAACAAAATTCTTTTACCACATTAATTTAAAAATTCGGCTTAATTGATAACAGTGTCAGTTTTCTTCTGTTAAAGTGTTGACATTTTCATTAAGTTGCTGAGGCAGTGTTAATCTTGTTGGCATTGTTTAGGTTAAATGCTAGGTTAAAAAATTAAACTAGAGATCAAACTAATCAGACCTCCAATTTTCGATCCAACGGATTGAATAGGATTGTTCAATAGTTTTTTTTTAATATTTAAACACTAACTTTAATGCTAAATAAAAACTAATTGTAGTTAGTAATTAATAAAAACATAAATTTAGCTTAATGGTATCATATTTAATTTAAAGCTAAGAGGTTAGAGGTTCAAATCATATTATTTATAAATAAAATTTTGAAAAAGATTAAAAAATTATAAAACTGGTTTTTGCTAGTTCAATCTGATTTTTTTCAGTTTTTTGCTAGTTAAACCAGTTTTACTGGTTCAATTAATTTACGATTTTAATATATGTGCCTGACCAAACCACCAGTAGATTCTCGATTCAATCAATTGGTCCGGTTCAATTTTTAATCACTGGTTAAATGATGCTATTAGTCCCTTTACTTATGCCAAAATACATATTTAGTCCCTTTATAATGATTTCAATTATTTTTGTACCAACATTTTTCAATATTTCAAATTTTGATCTAATCTTAAAAATATTAAGAAATGATTAAAATATTCACACTATTAAAAATTATTAAAATAATAATTTTGTTATAAATATTTATTATTTAAATGATAAAACATATTATTTTTTATTTATATTAATAATTTATTACCAAAAGATAAAAATATTTATGTTTAATAATATTGAAATAATATTTTAAATTAAAATATTAAATACTCTTTATTTTAAAATTTTTTAATGTTTTTAATTAAAATTAAATAAAGTTTTTTATTACTGTAATAATATATCATGTTGGATCAAATTTAAGCTTAAAAATCATGTCTAATATATAGTTGAAGTAAAATTCACAAGTTCAATGAATACTATAATTAGTGGATTAGCTTCTTTCTAAAAATTCTAAACGATAATTTTTATACAAAAGATTTCATTTCCGATTGATTAATAAGCTGTTTCTATCGACTAGTCAAATTTTTGCCAAACAAATATTAGAAATATAAAAATCATTCACTAAAAGTCATTTTTTTTGTGAAATAAATGGAGTCTTGTCCATTTTTAATATTTAGGCTACTCTAACATGAAATTTACTTTCATATGACTTTTTAGCTTATTTTTAAAATTTTATCGTTTAAACAAATCTCCATATAATTTTTATGTTAATTTTGTCTTTGAAGTTATTTTTTTAGTATTTGAGGTTTGATTGATTTTTTTTAATTAGTATTATTTGAATATAACTTGTAAATCAATCAAATTTGAGGTGACAAAATGAACTTGAAGTCGAAAACCCGTTCAAAAAAATCTGACCTCGAACCCGAATTAAACTAGATTTGACCAAAAAGTCAATAGCCCAAACTATAGAAAACTCAAACCTGAAATGGCTCGAACCCGAAGTGATCCAAACCCAAAAGAACCTGAACTTGAAAGAACACGAATCCAAAAAGATTCAAACCCCAAAGAACTCGAACCCGAGCCCAGGCTCTATTGGACTGAGATAGTCTAAAATAAAAATATGAGAACCCGAGCCCAAGCCCAATTGGGTCTGATGGGTAGATTGACCCTTGAGCAGGTATATATAATATAAAATAATAATTTATCAAAAAGTATATCATATTATAAGTTTTGAAAATATTGTGAATAAATGATATCATCCATTTATCATATTTTCTTTAATTTAATTCGTAGAACTCATTAAATATTGAGAGTTTATGTATGTTAGTAGTAAAATTTTAAATAGTTCTTTGATTATTGTTCTTATTATTATTATTATTATTATTATTATTATT
>JBBYHO010516657.1:0-19085 GCA_038382025.1 Adansonia gregorii | reverse complement strand
CCTATTTTTGGATTTGGTCAAAATCAAGTTGTTTTCCTGAATTTCGTCTCGAGACATTCGAATGTCTCCATATCACCTCGATCAGACTTGAGAACATACCTTAACCTCCTGCAAGCTCATATCAAGGCACAAACATATTTTACATCTTTATCAACCTCATTCACAATAAATCTTTTTGCCAAAAATCGTCGAATGCTCACCCATTTTCTTAATCATGTAAGTTATATCATCCACGGGGATACTCCAACCCCGTCCTTCCAAGGGGATACTCCAGCCCCGCTTCTTAAAATTGTCAAGATTTAAAATCTTCCTTTGTCAAAGTTATTTGCCATCCACGGGGATACTTCAACCCCATCTTTTCAAAAGGATACTCCAACCCTTTCTTTCAATTGCAATTAAAATTCTTCTTCCTGGATTTCCACGAATATGTCAAACCAACCTTGTTTAATTAAGAAACCCAGATGCATCTCGAAAATTATCGATTCGGGTATTCCTAGATAATCGATGTTAATAGCGAGATAAATTCTAATAGTCCACTCATTTTCTATATCATTGCATTGAATGATTCATGTTATGTTACTTCATTTATTATCTTACTAACGTGATTTCTTTGTAATGATTATGTGCGTTCATGTTTTCAAAATGTTTCCAAATGAAATTAAAGGTAATGTTCCTCATGGGTATTTCTCCAGTACCCAAAGTGAAACATTCCATTTTCAAAGTAAAATCCAGAGATCATTTTCAACAAATATCTCTATATTCCCCATCTCTCCGGGGCGTATATATGATTAAACCTTTTTCATCAAAACCTGGATCATTTCTATAAGATTCATGCATTCGAAGAGGGTTATTTCGAAATAGTGATCGAAAAAATCAAAATCGAGATAAGACATAGCTAGTAAGGTACCGATTTCGGGCGTCGCGAAGCAGTTCGTACCTCATCGCACGTAACCAACTCCCTAACCCAAACGGTGAATCTTTGCATTACGTAGACCACGGGATCGATGTTTTGAGTTTCGTAACTCAAAACATAGGTTTCAATAGGCATCCGATCATGCCTAGCTTGAAATGATCGGTGGCGACTCCAAGCGTTGGCCATTTTGTGATGGTCATACGAGACCAATAAGATGAGTAATTCATCTTACGGTCCCCCTCACTGTATAATAAGTCAAGAATCCATACATTCTCATTCTCATCAGATCACCCAAGAATAGTTTCAGTCAAGAAGACATTTTCCAAGTCAGAAAAATATTTTAAGTCATACGCACTCTTAGATCCGCGAGGATCCACCCCAGGGTACGTTACGACAGTACCTACAATGGGATAATTACTAAGTTTTTTCACTAAATTCCAAACTTTGCTCCTTTCAAATTGATTTAACTCCTTTTGCATGACCATGATCCAACTATCATTCTTTAGAGCCTCGTCTAAATTCTTAGGTTTAATTTGTGAAAGAAAAGCTACATGATTGAATGCATTTTTATGAAATGATCTAGTTCTTACCCCTTGATTAGAATCACCAATTATCTCACTTTTTTTGACACAAGTCAACTCTCTAAGATGATTTTTTTTTGTCTTTCTACTTGAGTTGGGTCATGTACTTCTTCTTCATTTAGAGCTTTTTGATCTTGTATTGTTTGTTCTTGCTCCTTGTGTGATGCTTGTTCTTGGTAAATCTCTATATCATCACTATCAAGAGATACCTTCATCTAAGTTGAGTCAGCTTCACCAAATATAACATGTATTGACTCTTTAACAACTAAGGTTCTTTTATTAAACACTTTATAAGCTTTGAAATTTGTTGAATAGCTAAAAAAGATTCCTTCATCATTTTTTGCATGAAATTTACCAAGATTATCCTTTTTATTATTTAGCACAAAACATTTGTATCGGAAAAGGATGAAAATGGCTAATGTTAGGTTTTTTCCCTTTAAAAAGTTTATATAGAGTTTTCTTTAGGATTAGCCTAACCATAGCTCTATTTATAATGTAGTAAAAAGTGTTAACAGCTTTTGCCAAAAAAATACCTTGGTAAATTATTTTCACAAAGCATAGTTAGAGCCATTTCTTGCAAGGTTTTATTTTTTCTTTGAACAACTCCATTTTGTTGAGGAGTTCTAAGAGTCGAGAAATTATGGCTAATACCATTTTCATTACAAAATTTATCAAAACCAAGATTTTCAAATTCTTTTCCATGATCACTTCTTACACTTCAAATAGAATAACCTTTTTTGTTTTGGATAATTTTGCTAAAAGTAATGAATTGTTCTAAGGTTTTATCTTTAGAGCTTAAGAAGAGAACCTAAGTAAACGTAGAGTACTCACCTACAATAACAAATCCATATTATTTACCTCCTAGGATTAATGTCCTAGTAAGACCAAAGAGATCAATATGAATAAGGTGTAATACTGAAGTAGTTGAAACAACAATAATTGGTTTGAATGAAACTCTCCTATATTTTCTTTGAACACATGCATCATATATTTTATCATTATCAAATTTCATTTTTGGCAATCCAATAATAAGGTCTTTCCTAGATAATTTGGAAATTACATTCATACTAGCATGCCCTAATCTTCAATGCCACAACCAAGACAAGTCATCATTATTAGCAACAAAGCAAATATTTTGAGAAGACAAGTAATCTAAATGCACAATGTAAACATTTCCTTCTCTATATCCTATAAAAATAATTTTATTTGACTTAACATCAATAACTTGACAATTCATTTACTAAAAAAAAACTTTTATGACTTTATCACATAATTGACTAATATTGAGGAGATTATGTTGGAGACCTTTGACAAATAGAACATTTTTAATGTTGGATGAAGAATTATTACCTATGGTTCCAATACCTTTAATTTGTTTTTTTCAGTTATCAGCAAAAGTAACACTGCTCCATCATTTGGCCTTAGTTCTGTGAATTGATTTTTGTCACCAGTCATGTGTGTTAAGCATCTATTATCAAGGTACTAAGAATTCTCCCTTGTTGAATTTGCCTTGAAGCAATGCTCTTACTCGTACAACCATAAGGTCATGCTTTCTTGTTAGGTACCCTAATTTTTTTGGCTTCTTAAGTATTAATGTTTATAATTATTGTGCCTTTTGGAATCCATTTTATTTTGATAGCTTTATCTTGAGATGTATTAACACCTTTAGGAATCCATACCCTCCAATAAGCTTGCTTCTATAAGTAATAGTCTCTAAAAAACAAGTGTGAAATGTATGATCAAGTTTATGGCAATGAGTGCATATGCTAGATGCATCAAATGATTTGTTTTGTGTCATAAAAAAATTCTTAAAGTGAATTTCTTTTTCAATTCTATTATAGCCCCAACCGTCTTTATCAAAGAATATTCTTTTTGTTTCTAGAATATTATTCAATTTTTGTTGTGCCATATAAAACCTTGTGAATGAGTTATGAAAGTTTATGTTTTCCTTGGTTAGACCATCAATATTAACTTGTAACTCATTTACTTTCTTCTTAAGATTATTATTTTTCATGCTTAATATTTCATTTTTTCCTTAAGTTTAGAAATCATTTTCTTATATTTTAAATTCATAGTTTCAAATTATAATGGTAACTCATCAAATGCATCTTGAATTCATCAAATGACTAGGGATTAGTATTAGAAGATACCTTGGGCTTAGCATGAGCCATAAGACATGGCCACTTTCTCATCATTATTATCGAATGTGTCACTATCACTCCATGTGGTTACCATAGCCTTCTTCTTTTGTTTCTTTTGGTTTGGCTTTTTCTACATTGGACATTCAAATTTAATGTGTCCCAGTTGCTTGCACTCATAGCAAATGATTTGTTCCTTCTCTTTCTTGCTGGATTCTATTTTCATCAGTTCTCTTCTATGAGGTCTTCTTGCCTTGTTCATTCTCATGAACTTGTTGAATCTTTCTGAAAACTTGGCCATTTCTTCATCTTCCTCAACCTTCTCATCATCATCATCATCACTAGAAGTGGTTGATTTGAAGGCAACACTTTTCTTCTATGGTGGCTCTTGATTGTGTCTGATCTTCATCTCATAGGTTAGAAGAGAGCCTATGAATTCATCCAAGGAAAGTGTGTTGGGATCTTTGGATTAATCAATGTTATCATTTTTACTTTCTAAGACTTGAAAAGACTATTGAGTAGCTTCTTTACCATTTTTTTATTTGAATAGTTTTTTCTAAGTGCCTTCAACCTTTTAATAATATCTGTGAACCTATCTAACATTTCTTTGATAGTCTCATCCACCTTTATCTTGAACAATTCATAGTCAAGGGTAAGCACACTTATTTTGGATTCCTTGACTTGATTTGTTTATTCATGTGTGGTTGCTAACTTGTCCCACACTTGCTTGGCATTGTCACATAGTGAGACTCTATTGCACTCACTTGGACCAAGAGCATAAAATTGTCTGTGTATGGCTGTGGCATTTAATTGTCCCATTTTAGTATCTTATTCATCCCATTCATCTTTTTCCTTTGGCATAATACAATCTCTAACACTCTTCTTAGGGATAAATGGTCCATTGACAATGATCTTCTATACTTCATAGTCATTAGCATGATGTCTTCTAATACGAGTAGTTCTTACCACTGAAGAGTGGAGGTTCATGATGTAATAGTCTTCAAGTCTGATAGAGTTTGCTTTTGTCTCAAATGCCATGAGATAAACTTTATCTTGGCATTTTAACTCTTGTTGAGCTTTCTGAAACTTTAAGCATTATGTTTGCATTCTCCATTTTTTTTTTAGCTATCAAGGATCTTTTCTCAAGGTTGTTAAACCTACAATAGAGGCTAAAGCTCTGATACCAATTATTAGCTTAAAGAAAATATTGAACCAAGAGGAGGGGTGAATTGGTTCTACAAGAACCTGATCACAAATTGATCTTTTGTACAAAGTTGAAATAAATTGAAAACAAAAAGAGCAGCTAAGGATAAGAAAATAAACAATCAATATATAAAGGTTCGTTACGTGAACTTAACACCAACATCCTCTCTTCTTAGCACTTCCTTGCCAAGGTGAGAATCACAATTTACTAATTAAATTATTTACCTTTAAGGCTAAGGTATAACCTTACACCTCTATCTTTTAAGGCTCGGATAGAACCTTTCAATCCTCTTAAGAATTCTACCCCAATTTCTTAAGTGTTTTCACCCACTTTCACACAACCATTTTTGTGATATGAATGAAATATTTGCAAACAATTTGAATCTCTAGTAGGTGGATGTTTGCTGGAATTTAAGTACAAAGTGAATAAGATACAAATAAACTTGAAAGTGTATAAATTTGATACACCAAAAATGAAGAATTTAAAGACTTTGAGCTTTTGTTGTTCAATGCTTGATTGATCTTTGTATCTCTTACTTCTTCAACTATTGGGAACCTCTATATATAACAAGAAATTGACATATAGATGTTGGCCCTTAAATGAGGTGGTTGAAAAACTGTTGTAGCCCTCATAAATGCTTGTTTCTATTTAAACCCACGCTATTGTATCAATCCAATAACAATGGTATCGATACAAGAATTAAAAAAATGACTATTACATCCTATTGTAATGATATAGAAGGCTGAGTATCGATACCTGCCAATTTGTATCGATACAAACACACTTGTTTGATACTTACGAGGGTTTTAGGCAAACCTAGGCTATTGCCAAGCAATATATTGATACATATAGGGTGAGTATCGATAGTCATCGTAATGCATCGATACAAGCTGCTAAGTATCGATAGAATTGATGGATTTAAGCATAGTATCGATACATTTATGCATTGTGTCGATACATACCTTTAAAATTCTTTGTAAAATGATTTTTCTTGACTTGATATTGACTCAAACATATCTCAAAAATATTCTAAGAAAATACAAACTCAGTACTTTTTCAAAATATTTTTTAATTTTAACACAAACTCTAAGTTAAAAATAATTGAATACAAATTAATTTAGCTTAAGTTGTTAATTATATCAAAACAAAAATTAATTCAAAGCTAACAATTATCAAAACTATAATATATTATGCAAAATGTTATCTCAAGAAAATTAAATATAATTTTTTTTCAAAATCTTATTTAACTTTTATTAAATATATTATATATGTAGGAAAATAATTTTTTAGTATTTTTTTAATTTTAAAAAATTTTTTATTTTTTGTTTTATTAATATATTTTTTAATGTTACTAATAAATATATTATACTAATAAAAAATTAATTTCATAGTAAAAGTTTTATTTTTTTATTAGTTAAAAAGAATTATTACTAATGATTATCAAAATTTCATAAATCATTAGAATATACGTAATGTTTGTATATAATATGTATTATATGTACCTAATGTGTATATATAAAGAATCTTTTAAACTAGTATATATATGTAATAAATTACATATAAATATTATAGACATAAATCATTACAAAGCTGTAATAAAACATTATTTCAAGAAAATTAAATATAATTTTTTTTTAAAATATGTTTAATTTTTATTAAATATCTTATATATGTAGGAAAATTAATTTTTATTATTTTTATGTTTAAAAATTTTTATTTTTTCTTTTATTAATATATTTTTAATATTACTAATAAATATATTATATAACAAAATATTAATTTCATTATAAATTTTTTACTATTTTATTAGTTAAAAGGAACTACAACTAAAGATTATCGAAATTACATAAAAAATTGGAATATAAGTTATTTTTGTATGTAATATGTGCTATGAGTAATGTATATGTGTAAAGAATCTTTTGAGGTAATGTTTATATATAACAAATTACATATATATAGTACAGAGTTGCATAAAATATTACCAAAATTGCAATGTATTTATGTAAAACACTACTTCAAGAAAATTAAATATAATATTTTCAAAATAATTTTTTATTTTTATTAAATATTTTATATATGTAGAAAATGAATTTTTTAGCAATTTTTAAAGTAAAATTTTTTATACTTTTATTTTATTAATATACTACTTAATATTAATAATAAATATGTTATATTAATAAAAAAACTGATTTATAATAGAATTAAATTTTTATTAGTTGGTAAGAAATGCTACTAAAGATTATCCAAATTACACAAACATATTATAATCTACATAAATCATTAGGGTATAGATAATATTTGTATGTAATATATGTTACGAGTAATATTTTGTGTAAAGAATTTTGAAAGTAATGTTTATGTATAACAAATTACATAACAACATTACCAAGTTGCATGTAAACATTACAGAGTTACATTAAATATTACCAAAACTATAATATATTTATGTAAAATATTTTATTAAAAAAATTAAATATAAGTTTTTTCCTAATAATTTTTATTGTATTAAATATATTATATATGTAGGAAATTAATTTTTAGTAATTATTGAAAGTAAAAAATTTATATTATTTATTTTATTAACATATATTTTAGTATTAGTAATAAATATATTATCCTAATAAAAAGTAATTTTATAATATGATAAATTTTTTTACTTTTTTGTTAGAATAAGAATTACTGCCAAATATTACTTAAATTACACATAAATATTACAAGGTTCACATATTAATTTCATGCATATATACAATATATTTATTAAAAAATCAACAATAATTTTGAAAAAATTGTATTAAATTTTCTTAAAAAAAGTTTTTTCATAAATATATTATAGTTTTGGTAATATTTTGTATAGAATTGTAATATTTGTATTTAATTTAGTAATGTTTATATACAATTTGTTACATACAAACATTAATTTCAAAAATTTTTCACACAGATATATTACCCATAACACATATTACATATAAATTTTACTTTCACTTTAATGTTATGTGTAATTTTTCTAATCTTTAATTGTAATTCTTGCCAACTAATAAAATATATCTTTTTTATCATAAATTTAATTTTTTGTTAATATATTATACTTATTACTAATTTCAGAAAAATATAAATAAAATATAAAATATAAAATATTTTAATTTCAAAAATTACTAAAAATATTAAGTTTAACATATATAATAAATTTAATAAAAAATAATTTGAAAAAAATTACGTTTTATTTTTTTTACATAAAAACATTGCAGCTTTGATAATGTTGTATGTATATATGTGATGTTTATATGTAACTTGATAATGTCTATATGTAATTTTTACGTACAAAGATTGTCTTTAAAAATTCTTTACATACTTACGTTACCCATAATACATATTATATACAAACGTTACATTCACTCTAATGTTATATGTAATTTTTCTAATATTTATTCATAATTCTTATCAACAAATAAAAATATATATTTTATCATAAATTTAATTTTTATTAATATATTATATTTATAACTAGTTTAAAAAATATAAATAAAATGAAAAATATAGAATTTTTTAACTTCAAAAATTACTAAAAAATAATTTCCTCAATATATAATATATTTTATAAAAACAAAAATAATTCAAAAGACATTATACTTTATTTTTCGTTTTACATAAATGTATTGCAGTTTTGATAATATTTTATGTAAATTTGTTATGTTTATATGTAATTTGTTACCGTTTACATGTAATATTTTATACACAAAAATTACCTTCAAATATTCTTTACATATATATCACCCAAAACACATATTACATATAAATATTACCTTTACTCTAATGTTATGTATTATTTTTATAATCTTTAGTTGTAATTCTTATCAACTAATATATCCAAATAAAATAAAAAAAATATATGAAATTTTTTTACTTCAAAAATTACAAAACAAATATGAATTTCCTACTTATATAATATATTTAGTAAAACTTAAGAAATAATTTTGAGAAAATTACAGTTAATTTTTCTAAAAGAATGCTGTACATAGATATATTTCAGATTCAGTAATGTTTTTATCTAAAAGTGTAACATTTGTATGTATTCGATAATATTTATACGTAATTTATTACATACAAATATTACTTTTAAAGATTATTTACAATAATACATTACACATAACATATATTCAATATAAATATTATATAAATTATAATATTTATATGTAATTGCTAAAATCTTTAGTTTTAATTTTTATCAACTAATAAAAATATATATTTTATCATAAAATTAATTTTTTCTTCATATAATATAATTATTACTAATATTTTAAAATAAATTATTAAAATAAAATTTATAAAAAAATTTTAATTCAAAGATTACAAAAAAATAATTTCCTACATACATAATATATTTAATAAAAATAAAAAATAATTTTGAGAAAATTATAGTTAATTTTCTTAATAGAGTATATTACATAGATACATTATACATTTGATATTGTTTTTATGCAAAACTATAATATTTGTATATAATCTGATTATATTTTATGTGTAATTTGTTACATATAAACGTTACCTTTAAAGATTCTTTGCATAAATATATTACACATAATATATATTACATATAAATTCTATCTTCACTCTAATGTTATATGTAATTTTTTTAACCTTTAATTGTAATTCTCGTCAACTAATAAAAAATATATATTTTATCATACATTTATTTTTTTATTAATATATTGTACATATTACTAATTTCAGAAAATATATAAATAAAATAAAAAATATTGAATTTTTTAACTTCAAAAATTACTAAAAAAATTAAGTTCCGACATATATAATAAATTTAATAAAAAATAATATGAAAAAATTATACTTTATTTTTTATTTTACATAAAAATATTACAGCTTTGATAATGTTTTATATATATCTGAAATATTTATATGTAACTCAATAAAGTTTGCATGTAATTTTTACTTTCAAAAATTACCTTAAAAAATTCTTTACATACCTACATTACCCACAACACATGTTACATACAAACGTTACCTTCACTCTAATGTTACGTGTAATTTTTTTAATTTTTAGTTATAAATCTTATCAACTAATAAAAATAAATATTTTATCATAAATTTAATTTTTTGTTAATATATTATATGTATTACTAATTTCAAAAAAATATATAAATAAAATAAAAAATAGGATTTTTTAACTTGAAAAATTACTAAAAAGTTAATTTCCTACATATATAATATATTTTATAAGAACAAAAATAATTCAGAAGAAATTATACTTTATTTTTCATTTTACATGAATAAATTATAATTTTAGGAATATTTTATATAAATCTGTAATGTTTGTGTGTAATTTGTTAGCGTTTATATGTAACATTTTATACATAAAAATTGCCTTCAAATATTCTTTATCACATATATTACCCAAAACACGTATTATATACAAATGTCACATTTACTCTAATGTTATGTATAATTTTTTTAATCTTTAGTTGTAATGCTTGCCAACTAATATATCCAAATAAAATAAAAAATCATGAAAAATTTTTTACTTCAAAAATCACAAAAAAATGAATTTCCTACTTATAAAATATATTTAGTAAAAATTAAAAAATATTTTTGAGAAAATTATAGTTAATTTTCTTAAAAGAATGCTTTACATTGTAGACACCTTATTTAGCAAGTTGAGGGATGATCGTCGTCAGGCAAAAAAGTATTTTTGAGGAAGTCAAGAATGCATATGTATCATATTAAAGAAATGCCAGGATATGGCATCCAAGAACATAGTTCCAGGTGTTCAGGGACAAAAGATAGGGGAAAATTTATAATTTTGCCTAAATGTATCGATAGATGTTTCTCATGTATCGATGCCATGCTCCAACAACCTAAAATTTTGAAATATTTCCATTGGTATCGATGCAATGTGTAAATGTATTGGCACATGAGTTTGTGTATTGATACATGAACTCATGTATCAATACTAGGCCATGCCAGAACCAAAACTTGCATTATGTAAAGTAGATGTATCGATACACATCAACATGTATCAGTACAATTTTTCATTGTATCGATACAATGTTTCATGGTATCGATACAATGATCATTGTCTCGATACAATGTGTATTGTATAGATACATTTTGGGTTTTTTGGACCAAATGTATTGATACATTCCAATGTATCGATACATATACATGAAGGCTATTTTCCATAATCGAGGTATTTTTAACTTGTCCACCATTGATCCAAAGCTCGAGTTTAACTTGTTTTTGCATAAAAAAAGATCAAAACCCATATCAGATTATGAATTTGGACTTGTGAATTAATCAAAACATTTTTTTAAGTCTAAATTAGATTATAAAGGGTCAATGTCGTATGACCACCCTACTCATCCCTTGTTTATTGACAAAGATCACCATCAGCCACCCTACTTGCTAGTATCTAATTTCAGCAATTAAACCAACCAACCTATGTCTATCATATTGGCAGCAAATTGCTTCCTATAGCCACCCTATAGCCATCAATTGTCACAACTTTATCCCCTTGAGAAATGGCCAAAAAACACCTCCAATTTAGCTCCAAAATGCTGGTATAAATAGGCCATTAATATCTCAGCAAAAAAAAGTTTTTTCCAACTTGGTTTAGCTTTCCCAACTCATTGATAGATCAAAAAAATAGAATCCCGTAGCCCTTCACTCAACATCCAAAAACAGCCCTAAACATTCATTCCCAACCATTATACACTTTAAAAAATCATCTTCATCCATACTAGAACTGAAACCTTTCTTTTTTTCTCATTTCCTGCTAATTAACAATAAGGAAAAAAGGGGAATTCAGGCCATCTCTACTGCTCTAACCACTTGACCAAAAATTGAAGCTTTATTGGTATAACTTCCTACTTAATCCTTTTTATTTTCTATTTTTTAGCATCTTTATCATTATGTCTTGATGACCCTTTTGATGTGCAAAGTGTCTTATTTCATCTTCATTATTTTTGAGCTCTTGTTCATGCATTTTATGCCATATCTATGCATCATGTTATGTTCAATCCATGCACAAATCCTTAGCCTAGCATGTTTCAAGCATGTTTATACGTTAACATTGTAATTGTTTTGCATACTTCACTTTATGAGATATATGCATGACACTTTCTTTGTTAAGACCATTGGTAAAGTTAGTATCCCCATTCATGTTATGTGCCATCCACTTGTATGTTCATTATCTTCTCCTTATCTAAGTGCATGTTTGATGGCTATCAAAAAAATAATTTTCAAAACCTCCTTAAACCAAGCATGCTAACCTCAACCAATGAGGATTAACATGAACCTAGTATTTTCCTTAAAGTTAGCAAAAAAAGCTTAGATTCCTAATTGAACAAGCTCAAAACTTTTGATTTTCCAAAAAAAATGGCCCTGCACTCGTTCCTAAAATGTTTATGCCTTATTTTTGAGTCAAAACCTTAAGTGGTATGATCAATGGGTTGTTTCATCATCCCAAACTACTCTGGGGTTGTGCAAATAAGTTTGTGATGCCCATGCCACTCTTTCCTTTTAGTCATGGACATTGGAATGTCAATGACCTAAGTTTGGACCTAAAAACACAAAGAAAAATTAAAAAAAATCCCTTATTTTGCTTTATCCCCTGCTAACAGCACAACTATTGCAAATTAAAATATCAGTTTAAAATCCTAAATGATTTTTCATGATTTTTTTTGATATTTTTCTCTTAAAATGTGTCAAATTATCTTTAAAACAATATCTTATTCACCCCCGGATCATTCTAGATGGGAGAATTATGATTTTTCAAATCTAAACTATCTAAAACCCCTGGAATCAGCAACATGTATTCTGATTTGGCCGTTCAGGCCCACTAAATGTTCTTTTCCAAATCCTTTAAACATTTTTCCTAAAAAATTCATGAAATTCCCTTTTTAGAAAGGTATTGTTTTCAATTTTTCAATACCAAACGAGTCTAGGGTGATTTTTCAAATTTTGACACATTCTGTCCCTCGTATGCTCTACCAGTAGCATAATTAGTCCAAACTTGAAAATGTATTCCCTTGGAAAGTGATTTTTTGGGCTATTGGAAATATTTCATCGAGTTACCTTTGTAACGGTATTTTTCATCCTCTAAAACCTTCAAACTAATTTAGAATAAATTCAGAAAGTGGGATAGCGCAATGTTGTCCCCTTATTTTTTGTTATGGTCAAAATTGAGTTATTTTCTCGAGCTTCATCTCGAGACATTCAAATGTCACCATATTACCCTGATCAGCCTCGAGAACATGCTTTGACCTCCCATAGGCTCACATTATGGCATAAATTTTTTTTTACATCTTTACCATCCTCATTCACAATAATTTCTTTTATAAAAAAATGTCAAAATGCTCACTCATTTTCTAAATCACAAAGTTTTGTCAACTTTAGTTTTCCAACTCGACTTCTTTACAGAGTGTCAGATATATCACTTTCGGAGATACTTCAACACTGACCTTTGGAGGGGATACTCGAACCCCACTTTTTCAAAATTGTTAAGATTTAAAAATCTTTCTTTGTCAAAATTATTCGTCATCCTCAGGGATACTCCAACCCAATCTTTCCGAGGGGGTATTCTAACCCTATCTTTCAACTATAATTAATTTTTTTTCTTCTTCCTAGATTTTCATGAACGCATCAAGAGTCAAGCCCATTTTTATTTAAAAAACGTCATTCAATCAATGAACCTAGATCTGTCTCGAAAATTGGTGATTCGATTATTCCCAGATAATCGATGCCAATTGCAAGGTAAATTCCAATAGTCCATCCTTTCTTTTTATCATTACATTGAATGGTTCATGTTATGTTACTTCATTCATTACCTTACTAACGTGATTTCTTTATGATGATTATTCGCATTCATATTTTCAAATTATTTCAAGTAAAATTAAAGGTGATGTTCCGCGTAGGTACCTCTCTAGTGCCTAAAAAGAATATTCAATTTTTCAAAGTAAAATCCATAGGTCATTTTTATTAAAAATTTCTATATTCCCTATCTATCCAGGGCGTATATGAGATTAAATTTTTTCATCAAAACCTGGATTTGTATTTCTATAAAATTCATGCATTAAAATAGCGTTATATCAAAATAGTAATGAGTTAAGATCAAAAATATTGAAACTAAGATAAAACATAACTAGTAAGGTACTGATTTCGGGCGTCACGAAGAGGTTCGTACTTCATCATGGGTAACCAACTCCCAAACTCAAATGGCGAATCCTTGTACCATGCAAACCACTGAATTGATGTTTCAAGTTTTGTAACTGAAGATATAGGTTTTAATAGGCATCCGATCATGCCTAACCCAAAATGACTGGTGGTGACTCCAAGCATTGGCCACTTTGTGATGGTAATCCGTGACCAATAAGATGAGCAATTCATCTTATGGTCCTCCTCACTGTATCATGAGTCAATAATTCATACTTTCTCATTCTCATCACGTTGTGAAGGAAAAGTCTCGGTCAAGAAGACATTTCCCAGTTAGAAAAATATTTTAAGTTGTATTAACCCATAGATCCGCGAGAATCCACCTCAGGGTACGTTGCGACATACATAGATATATTCTAGATTCAATAATGTTTTTAGCTAAAAGAGTAATGTTTGTATGTATTAGATAATATTTATCTGTCATTTATTACAATATTACTTTCAAAGATTCTTTATAATAATACATTGTACTTAACATATATTCAATATAAATATTATGTAAATTATAATATTTATATGTAATTGCTATATATTTTAGTTGTAATTTTTATCAACTAATAAAAGATATATATTTTATCATAAAATTAATTTTTTTCTTAATATAATATAATTATTACTAATATATCCAAATAAATTATTAAAATAAAAATATAAAAAAATTCAATTCAAAAATTTCAAAAAAAATAATTTCCTACATGCATAACATATTTATTAAAAATAAAAAAAAATTTGAGAAAATGATAGTTAATTTTCTTAATAGAAGATTCTATATAGATACAATATATATTCGATAATGTTTTTATGTAAAAATGTAACGTTTGTATCTAATCCGATAATGTTTTATGTGTAATTTATTACATACAAACGTTAACTTTAAAGATTCTTTGCACAAATATATTACACATAACACATATTACATATAAATATTATCTTTACTCTAATACTATGTGTAATTTTTCTAATCTTTCATTGTAATTCTTGCTAACTAATAAAACATATATATTTTATCATAAATTTAATTTTTTTATTAATATATTATTCATATTACTAATTTCAGAAAATATATAAATAAAACAAAAATATAGATTTTTTAACTTCAAAAATTACTAAAAAAATTAAGTTCCGACATATATAATAAATTTAAAAACAAATCATTTGAAAAAAAATTATATTATATTTTTTTATTTTACATAAAAATATTATAGCTTTGATAATGTTTTATGTATATATGTAATGTTTATATGCAACTCGATAACGTTTATATGTAATTTTTACGTACAAAGATTGCCTTAAAAAATTCTTTAAAAACTTACATTACTTACAGTACATGTTATATACAAATATTACCTCCACTCTAATGTTATGTGTAATTTTTTTAATATTTAGTTATAATTCTTATCAACTAATAAAAAAATATTATCATAAATTTAATTTTTTATTAATATAATATAATTATTACTAATATATCTAAATAAATTATTAAAATAAAAAAATAAAAAAATTTCACTTCAAAAATTACAAAAACATAATTTCCTACATACATAATATATTTAATAAAAATAAAAAAATAATTTTGAGAAAAATATAATTAATCTTCTTAATAGAATATTTTACATAGATACATTATAGATTTATAACGTTTTTATGTAAAGCTGTAACATTTGTATCTAATCCAATAATGTTTTATGTGTAATTTATTACATAAAAACGTTATCTTTAAAGATTTTTTGCACAAATATATTATACATAACACATATTACATATAAATTTTACCTTCCCTCTAATGTTTTATATAATTTTTCTAATCTTTAATTGCAATTCTTGCCAACTGATAAAAAAATATATATATTTTAGCATAAATTTAATTTTTTATTAATATATTTACTTATTACTAATTTTAGAAAATATGTAAATAAAATAAAAAATATAGAATTTTTTAACTTCAAAAATTAGTAAGAAAAATTAATTTCTGAGATATATAATAAGTTTAATAAAAAATAAGATAAAAAAATTATACTTTATTTTTTATTTTACATAAAAACATTACAGCTTTGATAATGTTTTATGTATATCTATAATATTTATTTGTAACTAAATAACGTTTATATGTAATTCTTAAGTGCAAAGATTGACTTCAAAAATTCTTTACATACCTACATTACCCATAATACATATTAAATATAAACGTTACCTTCACTCTAATGTTATGTGTAATTTTTCTGATATTTAGTTATAATTCTTATCAACTAGTAAAGATACATATTTTATCAAAAATTTAATTTTTTATTAATATATTATATTTATGACTAATTTTAAAAAATATAGAATTAAAATGAAAAGTATAGAATTTTTTTAAATTCAAAAATTACTAAAAATTAATTTGCTGCTTGTATAATATATTTTATAAAAACAAAAATAATTCAAAAAAATTATACTTTATTTTTCATTTTACATAAACACATTACAGTTTCGGTAATATTTTATGTAAATCTATGTAATGTTTGTATATAATTTGTTAGCGCTTATATGTGTTAGCTATATTAGCTTTGAATTAATCTTAGTTTTGATATAACCAAAACTTAAGCTTGATTAGCTTGTGTTTAATTATTTTCAAGGTTAGTATTTTTCCATGAAATATTTTGTAAACACTTTGAAAAATACTAAAAAGTGTTTTAACTCCTTCAAGTACTAAAAAATGTGTTCTTAATACATATTTTTATGTAAAACATTTTTTAGATGAGTTTTATATGTTTTAAAATCATGAAAAACCTTTTAAAATTGATTTTCATGTGAATGGATCAATACACTATGTGTCTGTGTCGATACAATACTTGGCAGTAGTTAAATAACTTTAAAATGCAAAAATCACTATTCATGTATCGAGACAGAGCATTCTGTATCGATACAGGACTGTTCATGTATCGAGATAGATCTTTCTGTATCGATACAAGACTGTGTAACAGTCATATTTTGGACCATTAAACACAATGTATTGATACCCACTTAATTATATTGATACAGAGGCACAGAGAACAACAGAAAATGATATTTTGAAGGCTCCAACAGCTATATTCCTTCGCCAAACGTTCCTAACGGCTATAAACATGATCAAGGGTATAAATAAGCCACTCCAACACCTTCAACAACAAAAAGAACCAAGAGATTGTGCTTAGAGTCATACCTTCCATTTTCTTCATCATTTTTGCTAAGTAGTTTTTCTTTGTATAGGATTAATTCTTCCTATCTTTGTATTCTTTATTTTGTATCTTTAGATACATATTTTCTTTGAGTCAAAATTTTTGTAAACACCTAACCTTTAGAGGTTTTATTTGTTTACACTCAAATACTTGCAAAAATGGGAGGTTCTTACTTAGCCATTCAAAAATAGAGAAGGTTTCTACTTAGCCTTCAAAAGTAGTAAGAAAGGGTTCTATCTTAGCCATAAAAGATAGGGGGTAAAGGTTTTTATCTTAGCCTTGAAAGATAGAGAGTGTAAAATTTATACCTTGTCCTTGAAAGGTAGACAATTCAAGTTAGTGAATTGTGAAAATCTAAGGCAAGTGAGGCTGAGATAGAAGACGTAGGCAATTGAGGTCGAACCTCTCTAAATCTTTGAATATGCTTCTCTTTCCCTCATCTTTTATTGTTTATTGCTATTCACTAACTTACACTCCAAAGTTTATTATTTAGATTTCTCAATTTTATTTATCAAAGTTTTAATTTACTAAAATTTTGATAAATTAATTCACCCCCTCTTGATTTTATTCACCACAAATGGTCTAACAATTGGTATCAGAGCTTGTGTCTCATTCCTATAGGCTTGACATCCTTGAGCAAAAATTTGTAATAGACCAAGCAAATGGCTAGTGGTGATATTTTTGGTATGGTCCAAGAAAGACATTCAATGGAGAGACCTTCTCTCTTCAACGGTGAAGATTACACGTATTAGAAGATAATGATAAGGCTACTTGTCCAAGCAAATGATTATCAAGTTTAGAAGATAATCATGAAAGGCCTACTCATCCCAATGAAAATGGTAGGTGCTCTTGAACTTCCCAAGGAAGAGTGGGAATGGGATGAGAAAGACATTAAAATGGGTCAACTCAATGCCAAGGCTATGCACATATTTTTTTATGCATTAGGCCCCAATGAGTACAATAGGGTATCTTCATGTGATAATTCGAAAGAGATATGGGACAAGTTGGCTATCACACATGAAGGGACCAATCAAGTCAAGGAGTCCAAGATAAGCATGCTTACTCTTGATTATGAGATGTTTAAAATCAAATCGAAAAAGAGCATCAAAGAGATGTCCGATAGATTCACAGACATTATAAATGGCTTGAAAGGTCTCGAAAAAGTGTATCCTAATAAGGAGATGGTCAAGAAAATGTTGAATAGCCTTTCTAAGTCATGGGATGCTAAAGTCACTGCAATTAAAGAGTTAAAAGACCTCAATTTCTTTGCTTTAGATGAGCTCATCGGATCGCTCCTCATATACAAAATGAAGATAAATCATAGAAAGAAGTAACTAAGAAAAGTTGAAGTTATAATAAAGGCTTCCATGAGTGAGAAAAAGGATGCTGATGATGAAGATGGTGAAGATATGGAGATGATCATATTTTCCAAGAAATTCATAAAGACAGATAAGGGCAAATCATTCGAATATAAAAAGGTTAACATTGTGGTATACTACAATTGCAACGAACCGGGGCATGTCAAATCTGATTGGCCATTATTGAAAATAGAAGAAGAAAAAGGCATTTGTAGCAACTTGGAGTGATAGTGACTCTTCTAATGATAATGACTCGAAAGAAGACCAAATTGGTATCTTTTGTTTTATGGCTTTTGAGGAGCCCAAGGTAGCCTCAAATTCTCTAAATTTAAATTCCTATACATTTAATGAGTTACAAGATGCTTCTGATGATCTTATAGTTGAGTTTGCGAAAATGAACTCTAAACACAAGAAAATGATTTCAAAATTAAAAGTTAAAAATGATTTATTATTGAAATCAAAACTTGTTTTA
>JBBYHO010516645.1:0-67464 GCA_038382025.1 Adansonia gregorii | reverse complement strand
GCCTCAAAAGATAGTTTGTGTAAGGTTACACCTTATCCTTAAAGGTGAGAAATTTCATTAGTGAATTATGGTAATCACCTTGGTAAGGAAGTACCAAGAAGAGAGGACGTAGGTGCCGAGTTAAAGGATCGAACCTCTATATATCCTCTGTTAATTTTTCTCTTTTCTTTACCTTGTTTAAATTTTTAATTTTACAAATTCTTTATAGAACCAATTCACCCCCTCTTAGTTCAATCTCTCCATTAAAGCTAACAGAGTTATATTAAAGAAAAATGTAAAAAGGAGAAATCAAAAGTCACTATTTGAGGTGTCATCAACGTTATACAGACAAGTACAGGTCAGTCATCCATCATTCCTAGCTAAGGTAAGGTGTTTAAAATGGCAAAGGTATGAAAAATTCTATTTTTAAATATATCAATGCAAGATCTTTAGATATCAATACAAGGTTTCCACACCACCAAAAATTTAAATTTTCACATGTTGTATCAGTACAAAAGGGTTATGTATTGATACAAGAGCTTCTTTATCAATACACAAACCCTTTGTATCGATATCGGGCTTTACAGTAGCTTAAAAATCTATTTTGGCTGGTCAATATCGATACAAAGAGAGCTAGTTTGGATACCAACCTCTTGATATCGATACTAGCTTCATTCTATCGATGGTTAGAGCAAAAATTTTCTTTAAATATTGATACGATGCACATTATATCGATACCGCAAGGCTAAAATGCCTAGTTTGTGCCATTTTCACCCTTTTACAGTATGACATTAAACAAAAATTAGACCATGTTTTTAGCACCAAAGGTCATGCAAATTCATATTAGCATCAGCATTAAATTTATGATTGGGTTTTAACAAAATTTTAAGTTATAAATGGCCATGATAAAGGCCATTTTCATGACTTAGTTTAATTTTTAAAAGGCCACCTAGGACTTTCTCATTTTTCAACTACCAAAAATGGCCTCAATTCATTATTTTTGTTGAGCCAACTAATGGATTTAATTGGCAACTATGCATGGCACCTCATCCATGCATAAGGTACATGCACCAAAACCCTAAAATGCCTTTGCTTTTTGCATATAGTCCTCACTATTCAGATGGTCTTATAAGGCCAGCATTTTCGGCTGAACAGCGAGACACAGACATTTTAAACACATGCTAACATATTAAAACATTTTCCAAAAACCCTTGTCAGACATCTTTTTCTTAGAAAAAAAACTATTATTCTTGTAATTCCTTAAAATTGCCACCACCAAAAACTCTTCTAAATACTTTCTTTCACCTTTTTTTCATCTAAAACCTCCCTTCCATTGTTAGCACATCTCTCAAGCTTATTTTTTTCCACCTTTTTCTTGCTAATCAATAAAAAAGAGAGGGAAAAGTAAGCTCAATGGACAAAGTAAGGTCCAAAGCTACTTGGTATGACCTCTATCCTTTTTTTATCTTGTTTTTTTACTGATCATCATTCTTATCATTTTAAAGAGCCATATCTGTGTGACCATGACCTTATTCCTAAGACTCTCATACACTTTATGGCTGTATTCATTGTAAACCTAGGATTTTTAGTGCTATGTTAACCCTCTTACCATGCTTTACCACATTTATGCGCTTGGTCTACCCATAAACATGTTTTTATGTTTTTATGAAATTTCCAACAAACTTTTTCTTGCTCAAACATGTTCATAACATATCCATGGCATGACTCTTGATGTCATGCATGAAGCTAGCACTTTTATGCATCTTATTGGTCTTTTTATTTCATTTTTATCATTATTTACATGGCAAAATACCGTTTTTACTTGTTTAAACATGCTGTTTATGTTCATTGTCATGTTCATAAAACATTTCTCAAGATACATGAAGCTAACATTTTCATGCATCTTATTTGTCATTTCCTTACATCTTTACCATCTTTTCAATGTCAAAGTGTCATCTTTGTTTGTTAAACATGCTATCAATGCTCATTTCATGTCATATTTTATCTATTGCACATTTGTCACAATGTTTGCTTGCTTGCTATCAAGAACCTATTTTTCTAAAACCCCCTAAGTTAAGCCCATGCTAACCTTAATAAATAAGGATTAACATGAATGTAAGGTTTTTTTTCGTTGATCTTCCAATTTTTAGGAAAAAATCAAGTCTTATATGTGGATTGAAGGGTCATTAGGCCAAATATTCTATTTTAAAGAATAAAATGTTTCATTTTATTGTCCAAAGTTGCTTGTGTCTTGATTTTACACCTAGAGTCTTTATGTTTGTGACATGGTTAATGTGCTATCTCATCATGCATTCCTTTTTACCATAGACATTCAGGTGTTCGTGTCTTGAGTTTAGGCCTAAAGAAAACTAACAAAACAAGAACAAAAAGCTCCCCTATGTTACTTTGATAGTATAGTGATAATGTCTTCAAAAATCAGTTTCGAACCCTAGACCATTTTTAGCAAATTTTATGGTATTTTTCTCTGAAGGGCATTGAATTACTTTCCAACAGTATCTTGTTTACCCTTAGATCATTTAGATAAAGGAGTTATGATTTTTTGAACCAACACTATCTAGAACACTTAGACTCAATGATTTATATTCTATTTGGACCATTTTAGCCCATCAAATGATTTTTTGGAATTTTTAAATTTTTTTTCTAAAATATGCATGATATCCCCTTTCTAGGAAGATTTTTTTTTGTGATTTAATGATTTTGTTTGAGTTAAGAATAATTTTTCAAATTTTGCCAAGCCTTTTCCCTTGCACATGCAGGTAATATCACACTTGACCTGATTTGAAAATTATATTCCACCCAAAAGGTGATTTTTAAGGAACTTCATAATGTTTTTACATTAGAATTTATCAAGTCACCTTTGCAACGATACCTGACCTGACCCTTAAAGCCTCTAAATTTACTTGTACTAAAATCAGAGAAAGGGATATTGTCCCTTGTTTTCAACATTGGTCAAGGTTGGTTGATTAACCCTCCCTCCAACGTATTCAAATGCCTCAATGTGATCTTGATCAACCCCATTGGGTTAAAAAAAATATTTTTTAACCTTCCCTTAGGCTCAAATCAAAGCATGAACAATTTTTAAGCTTTATCATCCTTATCTTTATTAATTTTTTAATACAAGATCATTTATTTTGTCCAAAATTTGTCAAAAATATCATTTTGTTAAGAAACCTTTGTCAAGATAAATCCTTTGAGCTCATATTTCAAACATTATCAAAATTTTCATATATAAGGATACTGCAACCCTATCTCTTGGGGATACACTAACCCTACTTTTACAAACTTCATTCAAATTTTAAAACTCACCAAAGTTTTCAACTATGGGGATACTCTTACCCCATCTTCTAAAAGGATACTCTAATTTTTTCTTCTAATGGGATACTCTACCCCTCTTTTTCAAAAAAATTATCAAGAAATAGTCAAATTTCATCAATTTAAACTTTATCAATCTCATTTTTCTCAAATTGTCAAGAAAAAAAATCAAGTTTTCTCTCTCGAATTTCTTTTGGACTTTTCAACATTCAAACATGATTTTCATGATCAATTTGTCAATGAATCCCAATGTGTCTCTAAAATTGTTGACTCAAGTATTTCAAGATAATCGAAGATAATTATAAGATACATTTTGATTGTCCCTTTGCTTTTTCTTTTGTTGTTTTATGTGATTTATTTTATGTGATATTATCTTATTTTATCATCTTACTAACACGTTTCCTTTGTGATGGTCATCATGCATCCATATTTTCAAAATCATCTTTAAAAAATTATAAGGTAATATTTCATGTTAGTATCTCCCTAGTGTTTGACATGGAATATCCTATCTTTAAAAACCAAATTCAAAAAAATTTTAATAAAAAATCCCTATGTTTCCCACCTTTCTGGTGCATATATATAATTTAAATTTTTTTCTAAAACCCATGTTCATTTTGTTCAACTTCATGCATAAAAAAGGATTATATTTAAATAGTGACAAGTCAAAATCAAGGAAATTGAAACTAAGACATGGCTAGAAAAGTATCGATTCTGGGCGTTCCAAGGGGTACATATCTTCTCATGCATAACCAACTCTCGGACCCAACCATTAAATCTCTGAATTATGCATACCACGAAATTGATGTTTTGAGTTTCATAATTTTGTATATTAGATTTAATAGGCATCTAATCATGCTAGCAACTTTAATTGTTGGCCACTTTAGTGGCCACTTGAGACTAGTTGGATGAGAAATTCTTCTAAAGGTCTCTTTTCATGGTTAAGAGCCAAGAATATGTACTTTCTCACTCCCATCATTTCAAAAAAAAAGAAAGTCCCAGTCAAGAAGACTTTTCCCTATCGAGAAATACTTATAAGTCCTGCGTGCTTGCTTCATGGGAGGCACATTGCTAATAGCTTGGTGACGTCACTAGGGAAAAATTTAGAGAGTTAAGCCTATGACTAACCATTTGCATTTTAGTTCTCAATTTCTTCAGTTTTGGTCATTATTTAACTATAATCCCTTTCCATTGTTGTTTACTAATCTTTTATTTATCATGATTTTTGTCATGAGATCATCTGGGATTGCCTTATTCCCAAATAAATATAAATTTAATAAATATGGTAATATATGGTAAACAAAAGGTTTGATTGTTTCCTCACACAAACTGTGCATTTGCACTTGCATTAGATTCCACCAAACTTTATGATGAGGTTAAGGCCCTTATTACTAGGAGGAAGTAAGCTATCTGCTTGCGTAAGTACTCTTCCCGATAAGGATAGCAATAACATTTAGGGTGTTAATTACCTATGTCTCTTGCGAGTAACCCTCTGTATTTGCATAAGGAAATACATCCACTGGATCAAACCTGTTCTGCCAAACTTGTGATGGGCTTAGGATCGGGGTGCCTCGACTGTCCTTATTGGATGGAAGAGTGATTTAGATACTAATTTAGATGTCAACTCAAACCTATATATGAACCCTATGAGCTAAGCCATGCCGAACCATGCTAAAATACTGCTAGAATGACCCAGAGAATATGGATGCTAGAGAGAACACTTTTAACTTTTACTCTCGTATACCACAGTTATGTATGTAGATGCTTTATTTTGTCTGGACTAGTTTTTGGTATCTTAGGAGTTAGGTAAAAAGTGACAAATCAAAAAAATAAAAATACAAAGTTTTTTGGGGAAGGTTTAAAATGCCTATGTACCGCCTTAAAGAAAAATGCAAAAATGAGGCATCAAAAGTTATTTTCAGGGTGTCATTGGAGTCGTTCATGTGAGTACTCGAGCCAATTTTCATCTCTTTTTGACCAAGATAAGACAACTCGAGGAACCTAAGGTATGTCCGGGTCATATGGGTGTTTAAACACTATCACGAGGCTTTCACATTCCCAAAATTTTGAATTTCCATGTGTAGTGTCAATACATGAGGGTTTGGTATCGATACCTAAGATGCGGTATCAATACCTAGCATGATGGTATCGATACAAGTTTTAGCAGTAGCTAAAGTTGTGATTATTGGCAAAATGTATCAATACACAAGCATGAGTATCAATGTAGGTCCATGGAGTATCGATACAAGGCTCTAAAGTCTCGAGACTAGAAATAATTTTTGTTCTTAATATCAATACACAACTCTTTGTATTGATACTTAAGAAAAAATTACCTTGTGTATTGATACAACATGCTTTATATCGATATAATAAGGCATTTTGCCTTGCTCGGACCATTTTTGAACCTTCAAAAATCTGATTCAAACATGTTTTTAGCATCAAGAAACCATCATAAAGAATTACAAACCTTGGTATTGGGCCAATGACTAGATTTAAACAAGTTTAGGGCCCAAGCAACCAATGCCAAAGGTCACTTTCATAAGAGATATGCCGGTAAAAAGGTGGTAGGAATATCAGCAGTTGGGAGGCTATTGCAGCCTTTCTGATTACTTTATTAACGTAGCAAAACCAATAGCAATAGGGAGGAAGACTGAGCATGTTAGCTAGATGCCTCCTTCGATAGAGAAAAAAACCCGACAATGCCCTTGGTTTATCTCCTAAAGCCATTGGCTGAGCATGAAGAGAAAGGGGGACATAGCTATCTCAAAAAAAAAAACTCTTCAGCAATCCTAGAAAACTCTTCACCCATTCCCACAAATCCTCTAGCCATTCTCAGACCCAAAAACACTTCCAATAACACTGTTTCATTGACCTCCATACTCTATTCCAGTAGCTACCCCAAACCACCATTCGAAAACCTTTAAGAACCCAACTTTCCACACATTTTGATCTTTAAAAAGCCTCACCATCAACCATACCACCAAAAAGCTACCTCTTTTCATCCTTTTCTTGCAAATACTAGCAAGGTAAGGGAAGAAATTAACATATAGCCATTACTTTGAGACAAGGAGAAGTTCAAGTTTTTTGGTATATCCCTTCTACCTTGATCTTTGTAGTTTTTATTTGTCATTAACATCATCTTAGTAAACCCTTTTTTATGCTTTTATAACCATCTTAGGACTCCCATGCATTTTTTATGGCTTTGGTTATGGCAGTTTATGATCTTGATGTTCTTCTTGGTGCCTTTATGCTGTTTGGTTAACTAAGCATACTCCTTTACATTTTCATCACCATAATAGCCTCTGTCAATTTAACCTTGCCATGTTCTTTCCACAGTCACATATGCATATCATGTTTAAAGCATGCATCTTAACATGTCCTAAGTATGCCCATACATTTCCTAGCAGCTTGATAGGTTCCATGAAATAAAAATGCCTTTTTTAGCAAAGTTTTTTTTTAAACATGTTTATCCTAAATATCTTCATGCATCCATCTATCATCTCCATGCATTCTTTTTTTTTCTATGAAAGATGTCATCTTTGCTTATGCATATATGTTCTCCATGTTCTATATTATGTTTATGCCACTTTGCTTGTGTTGAGATGCTTGTTTGAATGCTAGAGAACATGATTTCAAAAAATATCCCAAAGTTAAGCACATGCTATCTCCCACACATGGAGAATAACATAAGCTTAAGATTTTTATGAAGTTGGCATTCCAACCTTCAGGCAAAGCAAGTATTCAGTTCTGGATTCATGGAAAAATGAGTATAAGAATACTAGTTTTCAAAAAAAATGGAGTGAAGTCTTTTAGTTAAAAAATGTGAATCCTTGGTCTTTAGCCAAACACCCTCATGATGGCATGGTCAACGGGTTGTTCCATCATCCCAAACTACTCCAGAAAGGTGGAATGAACTCATGATGCCCATGTCAACTCCTTATCTCAGTTGCAGATGTTCGAACATCCATGGCCCAAGTTTACTCTAATGAATAACCAAAAATACCAAAACCTCCCTTGTTTGTTCTAGCAGCTTTGTGATCTAATTTTGAAAAATTATTTAAAAATAAAAAAAGATTTATTTCGAATGTATTGGTATTTTTCCTTTGAATGGCTTTGAATTACCTTTCCAATGATATCTTATTTACCTTCAGATCATCTTGGATGAAATAGTTATGATTTTTTGAATCTTCATTGTCTGGAACCCTTAGATCCAGCAAGCAGTTTATTATTTTTCGGCCCAACAAACAACATTTTTGAATCCCTTGAAAAATTTTCCAATAGAGTTCATGAAATTCCCTTTTTAAAAGGGTATTATTCACATTTTAACCATTCCAGATGAATCCCGAATGATTTTTCAAAAGTCAATAATACCTTTACCTTGTTCATGCTGCCAGTGTTGAGTCAAGTTGAAATTCAAAAATTAATTCTGCCTAGGAAGTGATTTTCTATGATTTTTGGAATATTTTTACATTAACCATCATCGAGTTATCCTTCTAATGGTACCTTGTTTACCTGCTGAGACCTTTGGATAAGCTCAAAATAAATTCAGAAAAAGAAATGATGCAATGATGTCTTTGTTTCTAACCTAATTTCCAAAACGCTTTTATTGAGATGTTTGAACGCCTCATGTTCTGCTCCGCTCATTCCCATGACCTAAGCCCTTTAGACTCAGACCAGGGCTAAATAAAAGATGAGCATTTTAGCTAAACCTTCGACTCTTGATTTTTAAAGATTTTTTTTTCAAAAATATAACCCATTTCTTTCAACGTCAAAGATTTTTATTTTCGGGGATACTCAAACCCCACTACTTCGAGGGGATACTCTAACCCTGCTTTTACCTTAAAATGACATCAAATTTCCATTTTAGGGATACTTTAACCTTATTACTCTGAGGAGATACTCTAACCCAGCTTTTATGTCAAATCTAGTATCAAACTTCCATTTTTAGCGATACTCTAACCCCACTACTCTAAGGGGGTACTCCAACCCTACTTTTACCTCAAATCCAATATCAAACTTCCATTTTCGTGGATACTTTAACCCCACCCTTCTAAAGGGATACTCTAGCCCCGCTCTTCATATTCTTTCTATAATCCAAGCTTTTCTCCCTCTCGAGTCATTGAAACCTTTTTCTCCTTAAATTGCCATCGAATCAGACTAAGTCTTAACGTCTTCATCTCGATTATTATCAATAATCAAAGACAACTATGAGATAACATTTTGATCATCCCTCTTTCTGATGTATTTTTGTATTTATTTTTATGAATTTATTTATTATTTTCTTTCCTAGCTTACTAATACGTTTCCTCTCATAGAGGCCTCAAGTGTTCATGCTTTAAAAATTATTTTCAAAATCATAAAATGATATCTCATGTTAGTATCTCTCCAGTGCCAGACATGAAATATTTGTTTTTTTCAAAACCCATTGGAAGATTATTTTCATTAAAAAACCCTTATGTTTCTTGCCTTTTTGAGGCCCATAGGTGATAAAATTTTCATTAAAACCCGAACCTATATCGTTACAAAATTTCATGCATTAGAGGGAATTATATTTAAATAATGACAAAAATGGAACCGAGGAAACTGAGATTCAAGTAAGATGTAATTAGATGGTACTGACTTTCAAACGCCGTGGGGGTGCTAATCCTTCCCCACATGTAACCAACTCTTGAACACAAAAAAAAAAACAAATCTCTGGTATTATTTTGAATAGGCATTCCTCATGCCTAACTTAAAATGATCGATGGTGACTCCAAGTTTACAACCACTTTGTAGGGCCATCCAAGACTAGTCGGATGAGTGATTCATTCGATGCTCCTTTACTTCTTCATGTCAAACGTCAAAATAATTTTTAAATCGAGTGCGCTTTGACCCTTCGAATCATTTGAAGTTTGTAAAGGCCAAGCATGTGGAACGTCAACAATGTAGGCGATAGTGAATGAATATTGTTGACCATGTGTGTAATTTTAGTGTTCGAACATGGTGTTATGCTATCCGATCTATAGCTAACTGTTGTTATTATGTGAGTAATAGAAAACAAATGTCCTTATATATAAAGCACTTTATTGCCTTAAATGTGCATTTTACTTTATGTTGTGATGAACGAACATCACTCTTCAGTTAGTTTGTTTCATCTTAAAGAGGCATTGCAGCATCTTCATTATGGCAAAACTTCACATGGACAAGCCATTGAGCTATCTGCCTAATGGTTTAATGTATGTCAAATACTAAGTGATCTTATACGTACGGTATCATGTGAGTTTTTAGCTTATCTCTAGACATATACTATCACCTTGATAAAAGTAATTTTTACTCGAACACGTTGTTATGCTGCCCATGGATATTTATGCTGTCATGATACTCATAATTGTCATGTCCGCCCTTAGCATTGTACACCTATGTTAGGGCATTTTTTGTGATTTTTTTTATTCTTCCATTTTTATTCTTGTATGCATTATTTCACATTGTCACTATCCTATTCTTGTTTTTTTCGTTATTGTTACATGCATCATGTATCCTAATCATCATTATGGGATAATTGGTTATTGGTTTAGTGTTCAACAAGGGATATCTGTTATGAGGCAATAGTTCATTCTCATCTTTAAGTCTTTTGAAGAATTTAAAGCATGGTCAAATGGTCGATAGCACAAAATGGGGATATCTTTAAGCTTGGCTATATGTCAAAGACATATAAGAAAGTTAAGATATGTACCATCAAAATGATTGGCATGATTTAAAGTACATGTGGGCTATTTGGGACAATAATGAGAAGGAGTCATTCACGAAAAGATATAGGGATATAGCTCTATTACTTTAAGCTTAATTAACTTTTGGCCTATGATGAGCTACATCATAGTTTTGGAATTTGACATATTGATGCTTTAGCTTTAATCGAGAAGATTTATCTTCCTCTATCAACGAATGCAGTGTATTGTTCAACATTGAGAGGGCCAAGTTTGATAAGTTATAAAGCACTATGACCTTCAACTTTTAAGAAAGGACTAGCATAAATCTTTGAAGCCTTGAAGTCTTGGATAGATGGCTATGTGAAGAAAAAATGGAATAGTGAATGCATTTCTTAGGCTAGTTTGAAAGCAATTTTGAAAATCACTAATCCAAAAAAAGTTCAAGATGCATTTGCCTTTATGATATATGGGTTGATCATATTTGTAAAGACATTAAGGTATGTAAAGCAATAGTAGTAGATTTCTTCTATCACTTTTGTTGCAACATTAACCTTTCATCTGCTATCATTGCCAAGATCATTCCAGCCCTTAGCTACTGCAAGAAAACAAGGATGAATGGATTCATTAGATATGCCTTGCTCTTTCTTATTTAGCTTCTTAGCCATTTTTACATTAAAGAAAAGAGGATAATGTATAACTTTTTTTCTCATTTTAGCCCTCCCTCTAAGGTCCTCTAGAAAAAATGGCCCCAAGACACTTTTAAGAAATAATAGGTCAAACAAATTTAGAATCTAAGAGAAAAAATGTTACATGGATGGCCATATGGATGTCCCTCCAATCCATCATATCAGGTGTGGAAACTATACTTGTGTGCCACTTTTGAGGTTGTAAGAAAGCATCAACTATGCACCCTTCTTAGTTTGCAACAATTCCAATATCAGTGATTTATCCTATTTTTTGAAAACCTTAAGTACTAGGACTTAGAATATGGAGAAGGCAACCATAAATCAAAAGTCTAGTCAGCCTTTCATGGTTAAAAGAAGGTCTACTACATGGAAAGATATTAGAAAAGAAGTGCTATAACTCTAAGGTATAATGAATAAACAACCCACTGCATCAATGACACTTTGCTACTACCTAATATTGGGATATTGCCAATCCCATTGCATAAGCCTCTTTCTGAACTTGAACTACTTAAATGGGAATTTGAATAATAAAGGGCTATCTTTGCCATATAAATTGCTTAGTTAAAGGAGAAAAAGATTATTTAAAGGCAGACATCAACCTCTGGGATGGTCAGATAAATCGAGTAGTTAAAGAAAGAAATAACTTCAAAAAAGATCTTGAATGTTTGAGTCAAGACTATATGGTGCTTCAAAAAGGGAACAAGTGCCAATGCATTGATAAGTCATTAGTGGAATAGGATGCAGAGTTTGTTAATCTCAACCAAAAACTGAATCAGTGGAAGGAAAAGGTCTGAGTTAGTAGAAAAAATCTCATAAGAGCTCGTGCCTTCGCATCAACTTACCAAAAGAGGAATGGACAATTTAAAGCTCAAATATGCGACTAAAGAGCCAATAGGGTTAAGAATGAAACATTAACACTCAGGGTCTAAGATTTAGAGCATTCCCTCTAAGCTCATTAAAACCATATCACTAAGTTAGTGAGGCCCTCGAACAACGATAACAAGAAAGGCAGGTGATGATTGATCAAGCATGCCTAAATTATCAAGAGCAACGCTACCACCTCACTAAACAAATACAGACAATCTAATTAGGCGTAGATAATATGGTCAAGGTGGCCTAATCCTTAAAGCAAGACATCATTCCCATTGGGGACCACAAGCAGTAGTTATTGAGTTTCTTAGAACACAAAATTAAACAATGTAACCTATCATATATTTTTGTATGTAATCATGTCAAAACTCTGTTCGTTGCTCTATTACAGATGTTATTGGTAAAGCTATTCTATGAGCTAATTGTCTCTATTGTATTTGCATATTAAATTCCATTCTTGTTTTTTCTTGTTTATGCATCCATATTAATAATCATTTATTATCATAACTTTATACTTATCACTATCTCATCATATGTAATCATTAACAAGTACATTTAGAGTAAAAAGTCTAATACAAGAATGGTCATAAAAGTGCAAGAAAGATTCTAAAATTAGGCAAGGAATAGGAAATTGATATTGCATATCGCTACAATACTCACTGTTGCAAATAGACCATGGAAAATGACCACCAAGAACACATTAAGCGACTTAAATTGATGTATAAAGAATCATAGGACCAAATACTTCCTTGGCAAGATGAAATGCAATCTCAAATCATGGATACTATAAAAGGAAAAAGGAAGCCAATATTGTGGATACTGTAAAAAAGTTAGCTAATATAGAAAATCACCTTACCAGTAGTACTAAAGCTACTAGGGAAAAAACATGAAGTGTAAGATGAAATACTTCATTTGGCAAGAGAAACATGATGCAAGCTCAAATAATGAAGCTTTAAGGAATTAATGATAAATTCCATAAAAGAAAAAGGGGAGCCAATACTGTGGATACTGTAAAAGAGTTAGCTAATTTGGAAAATCACCCTACCAGTAGTACTAAAGCTACCCAAGAAGAAACATAAAGTGCAAGATGAAATGCTTTATTTGGCAAGAGAAACATACTTTATTGGCTAGATAAAATGCAAGCTTAAATCATGAAGCTTATGGAATTAATGAAAGCTTCCGCAAAAGGAAAATGGAGCATAGTACTATAGATACTAAAAAATAGTAGGCTAATCTTTAAAATCACCTTACCAATTGACTGAAGCTACCCTAGGAGGAACCTATCAAGGGCAATAGATAACACGATAGCAGCCCTACCACTACCACCAGTGATATATCTAAACCTCATGGCAACTAATCAATTTATCCTTGATTTTCATGGAGAAATATGGGAATCTCTTTAGCTGATCCTATAACTTTCGAGCAAGATGAACCGAAAAAGACCAATAATCAAAAGCCTATAATATATGTTGATAAAATGCATAAATATCAACTTCTAAAGAAATGTCTCCAAGTCATTAAGGGGAATGACTAGTTCAAAGTCATTAATGCGAAATCCTTATTTCTAGTGTCCAACCTTGTCATTCCCTCAAAGTTTAAGGTACCACAGTTTGAAAAGTTAAAAAAAGTACCGATCCCATCATTTATATCTGCATGTACCTCAAAGATGGTTGGGTATGAGAAAAATAAGAAACTCCTTATGCATTACTTTCAACATAGTATAATTAGGGTAGCTACTTGATGGTACATCAAGCTTAATAATGTCAAATTTAGTCATAGTTAACTTGGCTAGGGTGTTTTTGAGCCAGTACCAGCATATGTCAGATTGGGCCCTTAACCGTTTCTCTCTTATGAACCTAGAAAAGAAGTTGACTAATTTAGGCAATATGTTCAAAGGTGGAGGGAAGAGGCAATTTTGGTCCAACCCCCTCTAACAGAGAAGGAGATGACCATGACACTCATCAACACATTATGCATCTCATTTTATGAGAAAATAGTAAGGAATAACACTAAAAAGTTCACTGATCAAGTTTTATCCAACTAGATGATTAATGTAGCAATTAACAATGACAAGATATCTGTGCGTGAGTCATTTAAATCAAGTAAAAGGCCTGATGCTAACAAGAAGAAAGAAGAAAAGGCGAATGCCATAAGATATGCAAACCACCCCAACCGAGCTAGTATCAAATGCCCAATCTTTACTACCTGAGTGTGCCCTACTCTAACCCGATTATTATATCTTCTAAGTTAGTTTATGCTATAACCTATAGCCTATCCTTCATTATCCCAACAAATCCACAATGAAACAATTAACTGCAAGCCAACTAAAACATCAACAATCCTATCAATAAGGCATTAGATAATTAAGGTGAAAACTAGCAAAGGTAATAACTTGAACTTATCCCCATGACCTATAAATAGCTTTATCAGGCTTTGCTTTAAGGGCACTTAGTCACTTCCGCATATGCCCTAGAGAAGAAATATTCATATCCTTAGTGGTATGGCCTAAGTTCCTACTGTAACTATTATGCTAGGGTAATGGGGAATGAAACTAAGAACTGCACTCCTTTCAAATGGAGGGTACCAAGCCTTATCAATTCTAAGGTTCTGTAATTCAAGATGAACCAATGGTTAAATGTTACTACAAAACCTATACCAAACCATGTTGAGCCAATGGTGAACATGATCAATGTCAAAGATGATTACAAGGTTAAAAGAAGCATAAAAACTAATGAGTTTAGATCGACAAACATTGATTCAGGTAAACACAGTTGAAAGATAAAAAAAACTTGATAAATTTTTGTGATTTCCTTATTATTCATGGCTATTCTCTTTAGGCATGAAAAAATTTTTACGCAATGGTCTAGAGAATGACAGATGAAGGTAGTATTAAATACTATGCTAGTATTAAATCCTATCGAATTGATGAATATAATTGGGGAAAAAATAACACAACCACTATATAGAAAAGGACAACCCTTTATCTTTTATGGACAAATAAATTTTGAGGTGAATTCTTTAATACCTATGATGAGGCTGTTCATAGAGACACCTACACCATTCCCATATGAGTGCGACAAAGTTATTCACTAAAAATATGAGGGCCGAGTCATGATGATTTTGGAGCCCACTCAATTGGCTATTGCTATTGATTTATCAAGGATCAGCCATTTAACATGTAGTGATAGATGTTATGCTTTACATTCTCAAAAGAATCAAAAGATCGATACCACTCCAATTTTTAACACTTTTCAAGTTAGAACAAAAGACCTAGTATTTGAGAAGATTAAAGAGGCAATGAATAAGAAAGATGCAACTAGGCTTTGAAATTTATCAAGCATATCGAATATAGTAATATTGGTTAGTTAAGCAAATAACTAGCTAAGATCTCTATAGTATCCTTACTCCTTAACTCAGAAGTTCATCGAAATGCACTGTTAAAAATGTTGAATGAGGTATATGTGCCATCATATATTTCAATAGGTAAATTGGATTGCCTAGTGAATAACATCAAAGTTAACAACTACATTTTTCTCACCGATGATGAGATCCCTCTCGATGATAGGGGTAGCTACAAAGCCCTATATATCACTATCCACTACAAAGGTCACATCTTACCAAAAGTCATCATAGACAATGGTTCCACCTTTAATGTCATGCCCTTAGCTACCTTAAACAAGCTTCCTATTGATGACTCTTGCATCAAGCATAGCCATATAATAGTGCAAGCATTCGATAAAACCTATCATGGAGTAATAAAAAACATCAATATTCCACTCCTAATAGGCCATGCACCTAAGAGATTGATTTTTAAGTAATGGGCATTATTCTATCTATAATTGCTTGCTTGAGAAGCCATCGATAGATTCAGCCAGGGTAATACCTTTATCTTTGCATCATAAGCTAAAATTCATGATCAATAACAAAGTGGTAAGTAATGAAACTGAAGGACAGATGATCACCACTATTTTTACTGATGCCACCTACATTGAGCCAAATAAAGATGTGCTTAAGTCGTCCTTCCAATTTTTTAAGTTTGTTAATGCTACATTAATAGTATAAGGCTTATTGACAGTTAAGCCTCAACTATTAGGGAGTACCCATATAGATCCAAAGTTGACTATTGGCAAGGGTTGCTAAGTTAGAACAAAAAGCTTTGTAAAAACTTTTATAGAATGGGCAGAGCTTTGAAAGTCATTAACCATGTTAAACAAAAGGGCTAAGGATTCAAGTCCAACATGTATTATAAGAAATAGCAAGCTAAAAAGGCCAAAGATTAGATGTTAGGCCATTTGTTGGGTTAAAAGCTAGGACCAAAATCGATGGTATTCATATTGACTTGTTAGACTTTTTATTTGGAAGGATGCATGGATCAAATATAATTAGAAGAAAGGAAACCTAAGGATCTTTTGGTCATTCTTAATCAGTCCTTTTGCAACGTCTTTATCTATGCCTTAATCAATCAAGTTTGTTGAAGTCTAACAATGAAACCTATCTTCGTTCACTAGAGTTTATTCTTCACAGCGAGGTTATGTCGAAAAGCCTAGTGCTTTTTATGTCTATTTTCATGAAATGTCAAGAATTAGAAAGTTACTTGCTTTTGCTCAATAGCTCATAAGGATCTTGCAATAAGTGTCTTCTATCAAATATGATAAACAAAATTGACTTTTGCATAAAATATTTCATCTTTGTGCTTGACATTATTCTCTGCCTTTACTCAAATTCTCTGTCTATACATAATTTTTGTCTTTATTATTTATTTCCTCATCCTTTTAGGTGCTTTGATAGAATGACATGGATGTTTTAGTTGAGCTCCAAGAGATTGATTTTGGTGATTAGTCTGTAATGATTTCAATGAAGATTTTGAGAAAAAATTCATGCCACTAGATCTATTACGATTAACCAAGCATAAACAAAATAGATTTTGCAACATAAAGAGCCAATTAAAGAAAAAGTTTTAGAGATTAAAGAAGATAAAAAAAGAGGTTAAAAATGAAATTTCCATGAATGTTCTATCAAAACCAATTTGATATACCTACTCTAAGAGTATCAGGACCTATTTGTTTGGTCATATCAAGACATACTTGGACTAGACATTGACATTGTGGTCCACAGGCTTCCCCTCAAACTAGAATGCAAACTACTCCAGCAAAGGTTAAGGATGATGAAACTAAACATGTTTTCAAAGAACAAAGAAGAAGTCAAGAAACAATTGGAGGCAAGATTTCCCATTATAGCCAAATATCCAAAATGGGTTACCAATATTGTCCCAATCCTCAAAAAAGATGACAAAGTATGAATGAGTGTTAATTATCGAGATCTGAACCAGGTCAATCAAAAGATAATTTTCCACTACCTTATATTGATATTTTGGTTGACAATATAGCCAAGAACTCTTGTTTTCATTCATAAATGGATTTGTGAGTAATAACCGATTAAAATGGTGCCTAAAGATATGGAGAAAACTACCTTTGTAACCACGTGGGGCACATTTTGCTATAAAGTCATGGTTTTTAGGCTCAAAATGTTAGGGCAACTTATCAAAAAGCCATGGTGACATTATTTTATAACTTAATATACTAGGAGATTAAGGTCTACATGGATGATCTGATTGCTAAGTCAACAAGATAAGATGAACGTGTCATAAATCTTTAAAAGCTCTTTGAACGGCTATGTAAATTTTAGCAAAAGTAAAACCCTACCAAATGTACTTTCGATGTCACCTTGGGCAAGCTACTAGGCTTTATAATTAATGAAAAAGGATCAAAGTTAACCTAGATAAGGTCAAAGCCATTCAAAACCTGCCATCACCTTGAACCCAAAAAGAGTTGAAAAGTTTTTCGGGGAGACTAAACTATATCTGTAAATTCATATCCTAACTCATTAACAAATGTGATCCCATCTTTTGGCATTTCTGTAAATAAAATTTTGGGAATGGAACAAAGAATGTTAAGAAGCCTTCATCAAAGTTAAACACTACACCCCCAATTAACCTTTGAAACTCTACCTAGTAGTTTTTGACAAGTCTACAATTGAGTTCTCGTGCAGCATGATGAGTCACAAGGGAAAGAGCAAGCAATTTACTGCTTGAGCAAAAAGTTTATTAGTGTGAAAAAAACTACTTTGCAATTAAGAAATTATGCTGTGTTTGGTTTAGATAGCCCGAAGACCTAGGCAATACCTTTATACCATACTACATGGCTAATCATGAGACTCGACTCTATCAAGTATTTATGTGAAGCTCATTTACTATCAGGAAGATTTAACAAGATGGCAAGTCCTATGCTCTAAATATGATATTATCTATGTTAATCAAAAGGCTATCAAGAATAGCATAATAGTTTACCTTTTGGCAAGCCAAGCAATAGGTAACTATGAACCTTAGAACTTCGATTTCCCTAATGAAAATTTGATGTGCATTCACTAAAAGGGAAGATATCACTAGTCATGACTAATCATGGGAAATGTACTTTAATGGAGCATCAAATGCTTTAGGGTATAAAATTAGGGCAATGTTGATTTCACCCGATAAGAGTCATCATTCCTTTATAGCTAGACTGAATTTTGATTGCACCAATAATATAGTAGAATATGAAGTCTGTGCCATGAGGCTTTAAGCAGCTATCGAGAGAAATGTCAAAACTTTGCGAGTTTTTGATGACACAATGCTAGTTATCTATCAACTAAAAAAGAGAGGCAAATTCATGATGCTAAACTGATTGATTACGAAAACTGATTTTAAAACTTAAAAAAGAATTTGATAATATTAGCTTTTAGTATTTACCTTAGAAAGAGAACTAAATAGTTGATGCTTTATCCACTTTTTCATTCATGTTCAAAGTTATAAAATATTGGATGTTGCTCCCATTTAGATAAGCATTTATACAACTTTGACACATTGTAAGAATGTCAAATAAGAAAAGCATGGCCCATTATGATATCATGACATCTGCTGCTACATTAGGGATTAATAGTACCCTGAGCATGCCACAAACAATGACAAAAAGACAATCAAAAGAATGTCTATATGATTTATTTTGGATCGGGAAATCACATACAAAAAGAGTTAGGATCAAGTTTTACTGAGATGCGTTGATGCTCTTGAAGCCAAAAGGATCCTAGAAGAAGTTCATGAAGGGATTTGTGGCATGCATGTTAATGGGCACTAGATGGCCAACCAAGTCATAAGATCAGGTTACTACTGGCTAACTCTCGAAAGAGACTATATCAACTATGCTTGGAAATGTCACAAATGTCAGATTTATGCAAACAAGATTAATGTCCTACTGTTAACACTTCATGTTATATTAGCCTTGTGGCTTTTCTTGATGTGGGCATGGATATGGCTAGGCCTATCAACCCTAAAGCTTCCAACGGACACTAATTTATCCTAATAGTGATTGATTATTTCACTAAATAGTTGAAGGCAACCTTATATGCCATTGGCACTAAGTTATTTGTTCATAAATTCATAAAATGAGACATTATCTGTCGATATGGACTTCCTAAACAAATCATTATCAGTAATGCCCACAACTTGAAAAATAACCTGATACGAGCAGTATGTTCTCAATTTAAAATGCAACATCATAAATTATGCCATACCACCTAAAAATAAGCAAGGCAGTTGAAGTAGCCAATAAGAAAATTAAGAAGATAGTTGAGAAATTAGTTAAGACTTACAAAAATTAGCGTGAGAAACTACCATTTTTGCACTCCATACATATCAAACTTCAGTTGGACTTCCACAAGTGCTACTTGATTCTTTCTTGTCTATAGTATTGAAGTCGTTTTACTTATAGAAGTTGAGATTGCTTCTCTAAGAGTTTTAATGGTGGCCAAACTCAAAAAGGTCAAATAGGTCAGGAACTAAAATGATTAGCTAAACTTTATTGAAAAAAATGAATGAAATCCATTTACCATGGTCAAATGTATCAAAGACATGTGATCAAGGCTCATGACAATAAAGTCTACCCTTGGTGTTTTCATGAAAGAGAATTAGTCCTCAAAAAAATCCTTTCAATTCATAAAGATACCGAAGGCAAGTGAACCCCTAATTAGGAGGGGCTTTATATCATGAAACAAGCTTTCTCTAAAAGGGCCTTGATCCTAACAAAAATATATGGCAATGTTTTGCCTAACCCAATTAATTTAGACTCTATCAAGAAATATTATGCCGAAAGGATGAAAACCCAAAGGGGCATCCTTTGTAAAGAAACCATCAGAAAGTAAAAAAAAAAATCAAGAAAAAGAGTAAACTCGTCTTGACTAAACCCAAACCAGATCAGATCTTACCCAAAATGTGTGTTAGAAAAACCCTAGTTGAAACTTTATTTAATCTTGATTTCATCAAACCAAAGCCTGTTCCAATTATACCTTTGACCAAATCTTAGCCAACCTTAACCAAATCAAACTTATCTTGAGTCAAAGGCAATATCAAATAACAAGGGGCATTGTAAGGGTTTTTGAAAAACTAGCTTAAGCTTAAGCCTGATATATTGATCATTCAAAAAAGATTTTTCTAGTAGCATCATATTAAATATTAATGTCAAGATTATCAGGGGCAATAATTGCCCCAACAATCTCCTCATTGTCATTATACTTATTTTGTCAACTATAATTAGGATTGTATAACCTTTCTTGTCAGGGAAAAAACTCTCTTATCCTCTTTAATCACTATCGTTACTTTCACGTAACATTATGCGTGTTAATTAGTTAATAATATTTAATAATTAAACAAAATTCATGTCAACATTTCTTAATATTACGTCAAAAGCATAAGGAGAGCATAAGGAGCTTTGTTCATGCCTAGAGCATTAAGATCATAAATTCCATACATCTAGTAACTATTTATCACAATTATGTGTTAATTTACCCTCAACTCTTGAGGTCATCAGTCAAAAACACCATCAAAATTAATACAAACCAAATTCACATAACTTAGTTAAAATCTTGTCAAGACCCAAACATTACCCAAGCTAAATAGTCATCTAGTCCATAAACTGCCAATGAGATCCAACAAGCTTATTAGAAAAGATCATTAATCACATTGAGTCAAGAAACATAAACTATCCCAATTCTTACCTTATTAATAAGAGCTTATGTGGTATATCAAGTCAAGAAAACATCACCCAAGCATTAAGTTACCCAAAATGAATCATGATCACAAGGCCTATCAATATCCAAACTAAGGCATCAGGAAAATGATTGCCAAAGCTCCCAATCAAAAAGAAAATTTTCAATGTTTATTCCTCCTACCATGATCATGTAGCCATATTGTCAGGAAACTTACATCCCCAACATTATATCATAAACTCATATTGTCATAGCATAACATCATCTTACCAATTCATATCAAAATGAACTTGTCGAATCTCAAAGAACTTCCTAGTAAGAATCTTTGATATCAAAAATTGGCAAATCAAAAGCTCGCTCAAGTAAAACCCTTATCTTTTCAAGGTTTTACGTCACTACAGGTCAAAGTCTAATATTGCTAGAATTCCATAATCTAGTTTATTAGCGCTTTAGTTAAGAACCTTTGTCAAGAAACTTAGTTTAAAACTTTCATTAAGAACCTTAATCAAGACCCTTTATTAAGAAATCTATTTAAAGTCCAATGTTGCCAGAATGCAATGATTCGACTTATTGGCACCTCAATAAAAGACCTTAGTCAGGAATCACAAACATGACTCTTTGTCAAGAAATCTTTTCAAGGTCCACTATTGTAGGCTGTGATTCAACATATTAGCATTCTATCATTTTTAAATCAAACCAAGGATAGGTCGAGCCTAGGATCGCAGTCTAGATCTTTTATCCAAAATTTGCAAAGAAATCCTTTTAAAAGTTCAATGTTATTGGCCATGTTTTAGCACACTGGCATTTTATCATTTTCTAGTCAAACCTAGGGATAGGTCAAGCCTAGGATCATAGTCTAGGTCTTTTATCCTTTCAAGTCCGATGTTGCTAGTCTTTTCATTATAGCAACATTAGGAGAATTAAGCACACCTTGAATAAAGTGGTGTTTATTAAATTTTGCCTTGTTCTTAATACTCAATAATAGTCAAAAAGGGGTAGCTATAGACACTTCATTTTGTCTAGGTTAATTTTTGGCATCCTGAAACATAATCAAAAGGTAATAAAGTTAGAGAAATAAAAATAAAAATAGGGACAGTTCTTAAGTGCTATGTCACTAGGCATTATTAGGTGACATGGCACCAAGCAAAAAATTTTTAAGAAAGGTTTGAAATGCCTAGGGGTCATATTAAAGAAAAATGTGAAAGAAAGGCATCAAAGGTCACTATTTAAGGGGTCACCGAGGTTATACAGGCAAGTACATGTCAGTTATCTATCACTCCAACTATAATAAGGTGTTTAAAGGGCTGAAGGTATGAAAAATTCATATTTTTGCATGAATGTATTGATACATTGCCTTTAGGTATTGATACAAGGCTTCCACATCACTAAAAATTCAAATTTTCACATGTTGTATCTATACAAAAGGGTTGTGTATTGATACAAAAGCTTTGGTATCGATACACAGACCTTTTATACTGATACTCTGCTTCAAAGTGGCCTCAGAATCCATTTGGGCTAGTTGTATAGATACAAAGCGTACTGGTCTCGATACTAGCCTCTAGGTGTCAATACCAACTTCATTGTACTAATAGCTAGAGTAAAAATTTGCTTTAAGTGCTGATACAATACATATTGTATCGATACACTAAGGTAAAAATACTTAGTTCATACCATTTTCACTCTTTTACACCATGACCTTAAAACATGAATTGGACCATGTTTTTGGCACCAAAGATCATCCAAATTCATAGTAGGCCTTAGCATAGACTTATGATTGGGTTTTAAAAAATTTTTGAGGCCTAAATAGTTATGACAATAGACATTTTCATAACTTAATTCAATTTGTTTGAAGGCAACCTTAGATTTTCTTATTGCTTGGCTACCAAAAATAGCCTTGATCTATTATTTTTACTAAACCAGTCAATAGATTTAGTAGGTAACTAAGCATTATACCTTGTCCATGCATTTTGTATATATGCCAAAACACTAAAATGCCTTTATTTTTTGCTTATGGTCCTCACTATTCATAAGTTAAACATTTTAGCTGAACAAAAAGATACAGACATTTCAAATCATTCTAATAGATTAAAACACTCTTGAAAAATCCTTTTCAGCCATTTTTTTTTAAGAAAAAAACCTCTTATTCCCATAGTTTCTCAAAGCCACCACTAGAAACCCTTCAAAATGACTTTCTTTCACCCTCTCTTCATCTAGAACCTCTATTTCATTGTTAGCACATCTCTCAAACTCATTTTAGCCACCTATTTCTCACTAATCAATAGCAAAAAAAAAAAAAAAGGAAAAAGTGAGCTCAAAGTTAGTAAGTTTCCTATTTAAAAGATAAAGTAAGGTTTAAAACTACTGGGTATAACCTTTATCCTTTTTTATCTTGTTTTCTTCTTTCATCATCATTTTAGAGAGCCATATCCATGTGACCATGACCTTATTCCTAGGACTTTCATGCCTTTTGTGGCTTTGTTTATGGTTAACCTAGGATTTTTGCTGCTATATTGACTCTCTTACCATGCTTCATCATGTTTATGTGTTTAGTTTGCCCAAAACTTTTTGTAATATTGTTTTAAAATTTTCAGTAAACTTCTTCTTGCTCAAACATCTTCATATCATCCTTTGTGGCATGACTCTTGATGTTGCATATGAAGTTTACATGTCAAGATACAATTTTTACTTGTCTAAACATGTTGTTTATGTTCATTGTAATGAATGTCACATTTAATTCATAATACATTTATCCAGATACATGAAGCTAGCATTTCCATACATCTTATTGGTAATTTCCTTGCATCTTATTTGTCATTTCCTTGCATTTTTTTTCATTTTCTCTATATCTTTGTTTGTTTAAACATGCTATCTATGCTCATTTTCATGTATGTCATATTTTATCTACAACATGTTTTTAAAGATGTTTGCTTGCTTGTTGTCAAAAACCTATTTTTCTAAAACCTCCAAGTTAAGCACATGCTAACCTTAATAAATGAGGATTAACATGGATATAAGGTTTTTCTTCATTGGACTTCCAATTTTGGGGAAAATCAGGTCTTATGTGTGGATTTAAGGGTTATTGAGGCCAAATATTCTATTTTCAAAAATAAAATGTCCTTTTTTTAATTAACTAAAGTTGCTTGTGTCTGATCTTTTGCCTAGAGTCCTTGTATTTATAACTTGGTCAACGAGCTGTCTCATCGCTCTAAACTACTCTAGGGTTGTGTAGATGAGCCAATGAAGCCCATGTCCCTGATTTCTTTCTACCATGGATATTCGAATGTCCGTGTCCTATGTTTAGACTTAATGAAAACTAAAAAATTTGAAAAACTCCCCTATTTTGCCTTAATAACGTAGTGGTTAGGACCTAAAAAATTATTTTCGAATCTTAGTAGCAAACAATAACTTCTAAATAGTCAATTGTTTATTAGTTTGTAAAATGGGACATCATATGTCATTATGAACTTTATAAACAAGTCATCACTGACAATGCTCGCAAGTTGGAAAACAAACTGATACAATTAGTATGTTCCCAATTTAAAATTCACCATAATAACTCTATGCCATACCACCAAAAAATAAACTAGGCACTTGAAGTAACCAACAAGAACTTCAAAAAGATAGCTAAGAAAATGGCTGAGAATTGTAAAGATTAGCATAAGAAACTACCATTCGCATTCCATGCATATCAAACTTCAGTCTAAACTTTTTACCTATAGAAGTCTAGATCCATTCTCTAAGAGTCTTAATGAAAGCAAAGTTTGAAGAGGTTGAATGTCAGGAACTAACATGAAAAGCTAAATGTTATTAAAGAAAAATGACTAAAATCCATTTCTTATGGTTAAATGTATCAAAGATGTGTGATTAGGGCTCATGATAAAAAAATTACCCTTGATGTTTTCATGAAAGAGAATTAGTCCTCAAAAAATTCTTTCATATCCATAAAAAACCCAAAGCAAGTGGACTTCTATTTAAGAGGGACCTTATGTCATGAAAGAAGCTTTTTCAGAAAGGCCTTGATCTTTATGGAAAAAGATGGCAATATGTTGCCCAACCCAATCAATTTAGACTATCAAGAAATATTATGCCTAGAGGATAAAAATGCGAAAAAACATTATCTGTCAAGAAATCATTAAAAATGTATAAAAACAAAAATACCAATAAAAAATATAAAAAACTAATCTTGACTAAACCCATACCAAATCAGATCTTACCTAAAATACCCATTAAAAAAAACCCAATCGAACTTTCATCTAATCTTGATCTTATCAAACTAAAGTTTATTCCAACTATGCCCTTGACCAAACCTTAATTGACCTTGACCAAATCAAACTTCTCTCGAGTTAAGGGAAACTGTTAAATAACACAGGGCAATCTGAGGGGTTTTTGAAAGATAGGCTTGCGCCTAACATATTGACCATTTAGAAAAGGTTTTTTGAGGAGCGTAAGATTAAATATTCATGTTAGGATTATTAGTGTCATCATTCTCTTCAACGATCTCTTCATTGTCATTGTGGTCATTTTTGTCAACTATCAATAGGATTATATCTCTTTCTTGTTAGGAATGAAAAACTATCTTGTTCTCTTTGATCCTTGCCATTATTTTTGCATTGCATTATGCTTATCAATTAGTTTATAACATTCGACGATCAAATAAAATTCATGTCAAGATTTCTTGATATTACATTAAAAGCATGAAAAGAGCACAATGAGCTATTTTTATGCCTTAAGTGTCAAAATCATGAATTCCATACACTCAATACCTGTTTGTCACAATAATGTGTTGATTTATCCTTAACTCTTGAGGTCATCAATGATAAAACACCATGAGAATTATCCCAAACTAAATTTACACAACTTAGTCAAAATCCTACAAATACCCAACTATTACCCAAGCTAAATAGTCATCCAGTCCATAAATCGCCAATAAGATCCAACAACCCTATCAGAAAGGATCACCAAACACCTTAAGTTAAAAAGCATAACCATCCTAATCTTACCCCATTAGGAAGAGGTCATCTAGTATGTTGAGTTAAGAAAACAGTGCCCAAAGTTTAAGTTATCCAAAGGGAATCATGATCACAAGACCTATTAATCTCTAAACTGTAGCATTAGGAAAATGACTATCAAAGCTCTGAATAGAAAGCAAAAGTTTTCAATGTTTTTCCTCGTATGAGACCTTATGTCATGATCATGTAGCCACACTATCATGAAACTTGCGTACACATCATTATATCATGCATTCATATTGTCATAACATAACATCATCATACCAAATCATATCAAGTAGAACTTGTCAAATCTCGAAGAACTTTTTGGTAAGAATCTTTGATATTAAATGTTAGCAAATCAGAATTCGCTCAAGTAAGACCTTTAACTCCTTAAGTTTTCACATCATTAAAGGTCAAAGTCTAATGTTGCTAGAATTTCATAATCTAGCGTATTGGCACCTTAGACAAGAACCTTTGTCAAGAATCACAGCAAAAAACTTTTGTCAAGAACCTTAGTCAAGACCCTTTGTCAATAAACTTTGTCAAGAAATTCATTTTAAAGTCTGATGTAGCAAAAATGTGATGATTTGACTTATTAACACCTTAGTTAAAAACCTTAGTTAGGAACTACAGTTAAGGCCCTCTATCAAGAAATCCTTTTAAAGTTTAATGTTATTGGCTATGATTTGGCATATTGGCATTTTATCATTTTTAAATCAAACCTATGGATAGGTCGAGTCTAGGATCATAATCTAGGTCATTATTCAAAATTTGTCAAAACATCCTTTTATAGGTCGAGTCTAGGATCATGATCTAGGTATTTTATTCAAAATTTGTCAAAACATCCTTTTAAAAGTGTGATGTTTTTGGCTGTGATTTAGTACATTGGCATTTTACCATTTTAAAGTTGAACTTAGGGACAGGTCAAGCCTAGGATCATAGCATAAGCTTTTACCTAAAATTTGTAAAAAAAAATTTCTAGTTTGATGTTGTTGGTCATGATTTGACACATTAACACTATATTATTTTTAAGTCGAACCTAGGGATAGGTCAAGCCTAAGATAGTAGTCAAGATTTTTCATCCAAGAATTTAAATTTTACCTTTTCACCAAAAAATCTTAGAATCATTGCTAGAATTATGTTTTATCCTTATGTTATATTAATTTTAGTCTTTTCGTTATAGGAACACGAGGCAGCATCAAGCACACCTCAGACAAAATGGTGTCTTTTAATATTTATCTTTTCATAATACTCAAAAACAGTCAAAGAAAGGTAGCTATAGACACCTTATTTTGTTTAGGTCAATTTTTGCCACCCTAAAACATAATCGAAAGGTAAAAGAATTAAAGAAATAAAAATAAAAATGAAGATAACTACTGGATGCCATGTCACTAAACACTATGAAGTGAAACAGCATTGGGCAAAAAATGTTTCTGGGAAGGTTTGAAATGCCTAAGTACCATATTGAAGAATAATGTAAAAAAAAGGCATTCAAGGTCATTATTCAAGGTGAAACTAAGGTTATACTAACAAGTACAGGTCAGTCATCCATCATTCCCATCTAACATAAAGTGTTCGAAGGGCTGAAGGTACGAAAAATTCACATTTTTGCATGATTGTATCGATATATAGCTTTTAGGTACCAACGTAAGGCTTCCACAACATAAAAATTCAAATTTTCACATGTGTTATCCACATAAAAAGGTGGTGCATCGATACAAGAGCTTCTATATCGATACACAAACCTTTTGTAGAGACACCAAGCTTCATAATAACTTAAAAATCTGTTTTGGCTACTTAATATTGATGGAAAGAGTGCTAGGTTTGATACCAACCTCTAGGTATCAATACCAACTTCATTGTATCGATACCTAGAGCAAAAATTTGCTATAAGCATTAATATAATAAACATTATATTGATACCACAAGGCTAAAATGCCTAGTTCATGCCATTTTCACCCTTTTACACCATAACATTAAAACAAGAATTAGACCATGTTTTCAGCACCAAAGATTATCCAATTTATTGTAGTCCTTAAAATGTACTTATATTTGGGTATTAACAAATTTATGATGCCTATATAGCCATGACAAAGGACATTTTCATGACTTAATTCAATTTATTTAAAGGTAACCTTAGACTTTCTCATTGCTCAACTACCAAAAATGGCATTAATCTACTGTTTTTGCTAAGCTAGCCAATAAGTTTGGTGGGTAATTGAGATGGAACCTTGTCCATGCTTGAGGTACTTGCACTAAAACCTAAAATGCCTTTGCTTTTGCATATGGTCTTCATTATTTACATGGTTATATAAGGCTAACCTTTTTAGCTAAATAGGGGGATACAAGCATCTCAAGTACATTCTAATAGATTAAAGCACTCTCTAAAATACTTCCTCAGCCATCTTCTTCTTAGAAAAACCTCATTCCCATAGTTTCTTAAAGCTACCACCAAAACCTTCCAAAACATTCTTTTTTACCTTTTTTCCATCTAGAACTTTCCCTTATTTGTTAGAACATTTATCAAGCTCATTTTGGCCAACCTTTGCCTTCTAATCAATAGCAAAAAGAGGGAAAAAGTGAGCTTAAAGTTAGTAAGCATTTTGCTTAAAGGATAATGTAAAGTCTAAAGCTATTTAGTGTAACCTCTATCCTTTTTTTAATCTTTTTTCTTTTCTCATCATCATTTTCATCATTTTAGCGAGCCATATCCATGTGACCATGACCTTATTCTTAGAATTTCATGCATTGTATGGCTTTGTTTGCGGTAGACCTAGGATTTTTAGTGCTATATTGATCCTCTTGCCATGCTTGACCATGTTTATGTGCATGATCTGCCCTAAAAACATGTTTTAATATTGTTTTAAAATTTTTAGTAAACTTTTTCTTGCTTAAACGTGTTCATATCATCCTCCGTGGTATGGCTCTTGATGTTATTCATGAAGCTAAAACTTTCATGCATCTTATTAGTACTTTTTTCATTTTTTAACAATATTTACATGTCAAGATACAATTTTTACTTGTCTACACATGTTGTTTATGTCCATTGCTATCAACGTCATATCTAGTTTGTAATACGTTTGTCAAGATACATGACGCTACCATTTTCATGCATTTTTTTGGTCATTCTCTTTTATCTTTACTATATTTTCCATGTTAAAATGTCATCTTTGTTTGTTTAAACATGGTATCCATGCCTATTTTCGTATATGTCATATTTTATCCCTAACATATTTGTCAAGATGTTTGCTTGCTTGCTGCCAAAAACCTATTTTTGTAAACCCCTCATGTTAAGCTAGTGTTAACCTCAATAAACTAGAATTAAAATGGATTGAAGGTTTTTTTTCATTGGTCTTCCAATCTTGGGAAGAAACCAAGTCTTATGTGTGGATTCAAGTGTTATTGAGGCCAAACATTATGTTCTGAAATACAAAATGTCTCTTTTTATTGTCCAAAATTGCTTGTGCCTTGATCTTTTGCCTAGAGTCTTTTGTTTATAACTTGGTCAATAGGTTGTCTCATCGACCTAAACTACTCTAGGATTATGTAAATGAGCTCATAAAGGCCATGTCACTCATTCCTTTCCGCCATGGATGTTTAAATGTCTGTGACCTAGGTTTAGGCTCATTCAAAAAATGAGAAAATCCAAAAACACCCCTGTTTTGCCTTGACGGTGCAGTGATTACAGATTGAAAAATTATTTTTGAATCTCAAACCATTTTTAAAGAATTTTATGGTATTTTTCCCCTAAAGAGCATTAAATTACCTTTCTAGTAGTACTAGTGAAAGAGTTATTATTTTATGAACTAATGCTATCTAAAACCCTTAGAGTCAATAATTTATATTCTATTTGGGCATTTTGGCCCATCAGATGGTTTTTCTAAATTTTAAAATTTTTTTCCTTAAAAGTATATGAAATCTTCTTTCCAGAAAGGTATTTTCTGTGATTTAATGATTTCATATGAGTCAAGAATGATATTTTCAAATTTTGCCACATCTTTTCCCCTACACATGTTGTCATTGACCCAACTTCAAAAATTATATCTACCTAAAAGATGATTTTATGGAATTTTTAGAATATTATTACACTAAACCTTATGGAGTCTACTTTCCATCGGTACGTAATCTGACCCTTAGAGCTTTGGACTTTGCCCGTAATGCAATTGGAAAAGGGGACAACATGGTGTTGTCCTTTGTTTTCAACATTGGTCAAGGTTTGTTGATTTCTTTGAACTCTTACTTCGAGGCATTCGAATGCCTCCATGTGATCCTGATCAACTTCATTGAGTCAGAAAAATGCATCAAACTTCCCGTAGGTCCAAATCAAGGCACAAATAATTTATTAGCTTTATCACCTTTATTTTTTTTGATTTTCTTAATAAAAAAGCACTTATTTTGTCTAGAATTTGTCAAAAATATCACTTTGTCAAGAAATCACTAAACCTTTATCAAGATAAATCCTTCATGCTCGTCTCTAAAAAATCATCAAAGTTTTCATCTATGGGGATACTCTAGCCCTATCTTCTGAAGAGATACTTTAACTTACTTTTACAAACTTCATTCAAATTTCAAAACTTACCAAAGTTTTTAACTATAGGGAAACCCCAAACCTATCTTCCAAAGAGATACTTAAACCTCATCTTTCGAAGGGATACTCCAATCCCATGTTTCAAAAAATTATCAACAAATAGTCAAATTTTATCAATTTAAACTTGTCAATCTCATTTTCAAAATTGTCAAAAAGAAATCAAATTTTCTCTCGAATTTCTTTCAGACCTTTAAATAATTTAAACCCGATTTTTATGCCTTGATTAGTCAATGGATCCCGATGGCATCTCTAAAATTGTTAACTTGGTTATTTCAAGATAATCAATGACAATTATGATACACATTTCAATTACCCCTCCCTTTTTCTCTTTTGTTGTTTTGTACGAATTATTTTATGCAATATTATCTCATTTTATTGTCTTTAACACATTTTCTGTGATGATCATTTTGCATCCATATTTTCAAAATCATCTTTCAAAAACTTATAAAGCATTTTGTCTTGTTATATTTTTAGTGTTTGATACCAAATATCCTATTTTTAAGAACACTAAATTTAAAAAAATTAATAAAAAAATCCTTATGTTCCCTACCTCTTTAAGGTGCATACATGATTTAAATTTTTTTCTATAGCCCAAGTTTATTTTATTCAAATTTATGCATAAATGGGGGTTATATTTAAATAATAATAAATCAAACCTAAAGGAACCAAAACTAAGTTAAAACATGGATGGAAAAGTATTAATTTTAGGCATTGCAAGAAGGTTCATACTTTCTTGCGCATAACCAACTTTCGAACCCAATCATCAAATCTCTAAATTATGAAGACCAAGGAATTGATGTTTTCAATTTTGTAAATCTGAATATTGAATTCAATACACATTCGATCATGCCTAACCCAAATAATCGGTGGTAGCTCTAATTGTTGGCCACTTTATGGTGGCCACTTGAGACTAGTTAGATAAGCAACTCATTTGAGGCCTTTTTTCATGGTCAAAAACCAAGAATCTATACTTTCTCCCTCTTATCATGTCAAAAAAAAGAGTTCCAATTAAGAGGATCTGTCCCTGTTGAGAAATACTTTTATGTTATACACATTTCCTTTGTAGAAGGCACGTTGCCGACAGCCCATGTTGAGACAAATCACCAAAAAGTTAGGTAAATATCTATTTTAAGACAAGTATCCTAAAATTTAGGAATTAGGTTAAATATGTTTAATCTTTTGGTCGATTCTTATAGATACTTTGTTAAATGTAGTAAACTTTTTTATAAACATTTATACAATGAATGTATATGATTACCATGAGTTAGGTGAAAGTATGGTTAATACTTTCTTTATGGTATTTATGTTTTAAATAGGGCATGCAAACCCTGCCTTATCCCTACTATATTCTAGAATTGTAAAATTCTCTTTTCACTTAACTCCTCTCGAATGTAACTCAAGGTTTTTATCAAACATGTGTAAAAGTTACATAGTTTTAGATTTAGGATTATGGTAGTTTAAGGAATTTTATTTTTCCAAAATACAAATAGAATATGGCATCATGAAGAATTGTCTTAGGAGAACACTATCGAGGCTTATGAAGACTTGGTAAAGTATCATAGGGTTTTGATCAACTAGTTTTCAAATGGCTTATAGAAACTAGACCAAGATAAAAATCCATAACCATCCATATGGGATTGCATGATTAGATTTGTTTTATATTGATATATATATATATGTATATATGATATTTATGTATCTAAAATAAATGCAAACGCAGTGCCATCTAATTTAAATCAATAAGATTTAATTAATTATCAAAAATCCCTCATAAAATATTAAGTTAATGCCTACGGATGGTAAGATGCCTTCCATTGTTCATAACAAGATACTTGAGTTTAGCCACAGGGATTTGTTGAGTCATACGAGGTCCTTTTAAACCTAAACTACTTAAGTTATGAGTAGTGGATTTTATTCAATTAATGTTGCATGGTTTGGATGTATCACACTTGAGCATGTGACATTAGAATCAATGGTTAGGTGAAATACATATGATGTATTTATGTAAAGAGTTACCACCTAATTAATCTAGGAGTTGCATAGAGATGTAATTGATAAGCTAAGTTACCTATTTAATTAGTTTTTTACACAATTTGTTAAGTCATTCAAGGTTATGTAAAAATGAAAGAGATCTTAACTCATTAAGAAGATTTAAATGTTAAACTTTTCATGCTATAGTTAAGGGCTATAATTTCTTAAAAAAAATGAGAATAATTATTCTAGCATTAAAACCTGACTAAATGATTACTTTGTATATGTTGTTGATGTTAAAATATGTTCTAAATTCATATAGGATATAAACAATCAAAAATAACTATGAAATTCTCACTAGTAGCATACTTGATGCTAATAAATTAATGGGCTAAACTCCATTATCTAGTCTAACAGTATTAAGATTGTCTTAATGTTAAATCAAATGTCATATCTGAGAAAAGCCCACTAGGTCAAGGGTATCTTATCAAATTCATAGAGAAGACCTTAATCTAGCCACATTGTGATTAAGACTAGTAGGGCATCTAAACTTCAAAAGGAGCAAGTGGTAGTTAATGCTATCAAAATCATTCAAAGCTTTATTGAATGGTTTCGTAAAGACAATCACGATGACAGGTTTGACATCTTCAAAGAATTATTCATAAGCAAATTCTTAGAAAGAAGCCAAATCAAGACTCATGTGATAGGATGTATTTCAAGACTTGAGCACATTAGATGTCTCATAGAGTATGATCCATGTATTATTATTATACTTTCTTATGAAGAGAGACAAATGATATAATAAATAAACATTCTATACTTATAGAGAGTTAGATTAACAGAGTAAAGATTGCAATAAATACTTTGATATTGTCAAAGAAAAAAGCTTACAAAAGTTTCATAGATAACCATGTTTTGAGATTTATTACTTCTCTTGGCATAAGATATCCAAAGATTGGCATTTAAACATGTGTGACATATTATAAGAACCAAATGAATGGAGTAGTGAAGGAAGACCATGAGAATGCTAGCCTTATAGATATTGATTAAAGCTTGCCTTCTTAATGTTTGTGAAACATTATCATCATTTATTTTGGCAAAATAGAATTTTTTCTATGTCATGGTCTCTTTATTGTCATACTTAAGCTTACTAGTGCATGCCGTGTAAGATAATCATTATGGCTTGTAAGGCATTAGCATTTACTGATTTCATGTAATCAAAATAGCATTTAATGATGTCATGGTCTCTTTATACTTAATTAATGTTATGAAGGTATTTCTTTATCCATAAGGTTTAATTGTATAATTATTAAAAACATCTTACGTAGATAAAGCCCATGAAAAGCATTGGCCTTGCATGAGAATTATAAAGATTTACAATAATGAGATCTCTATGCATCAAAGCTATATTTCTATAAACATTCTTGTTTATTGTATCATTAATATAAGGCTTTGATAATGCATGAAGATTGGCATATGGAAGCCTCTATGCATGTGATGTAAACAACTAATCTCATAAGTTAAAGTATAGAGATACTTGGGTACATCATATGTGTGCTTGTTATGGTTACAAGTTCACCAAACATGGCCTACTATGAGAGTTCCATTTGATATTTCATTTAAGTGTATATGGAAATACTTTGATTCCATCACAAATGAGTACAAATCATAAATAGTGCTCAAGATTAAGGTATCTTTAAATATGTTAGGAATGCCCTAAGGATGAAAGACATTTTTATGTATTTCATTAATTTGAATTGATTATTTATATATATTCAATTTTTCATTATATCATTGCTATTCCATCTTTATTTAGATTTACATGTTAAAGTAAATGTAAACAAATATGGCTTATTGACTATTTGTATTTATACTATTAGAATGTTGCATATAATGGACTTAGTATGTAGGAAGACAACATTCTAAGGTAAAGTAGTCTAAATCTATAGTCCAGCCTATAAGGTTAATGTGGGCACTTAACTCATGTTAACACCACTATGTCATCAATATCTAATTAGGGAAATGGCTTGTTTTGTTATCTGAAGCGATTTGGCTCTTAAGTAGAGCAGTGAGAGATGTGCATCTTTTGATTAATTTAGACATATTTTGTTAAATGACTATTCTTATGTTCCAAGCATTTTTTGATATCCTTATGAGAAGTTGATAGAACATCTTTTGATTAGTTGCAAGCATTTTTACAACATCCTTAAGAGAGTTACCTAATTCCCTAGAAGGTTGTGTTCTATATTGATATTGAGAAGTTGATAGATTTCCTTGTTGAAAGTTGAAATTTTTGCCTCCTTGATTCCTATAACTAAAGTTGGGTTGATCTCTCGATTTGAGGTTATAGGTGTTAGAGAATGGATCATATTTTCTTTAAGGTTGTCCGAGGAATCCACCAATTACATTAACATTCTTTGAGTAGTCCTTTTGGAGGGTTGGATACATATCAGTCCTGTGTCCTTAGGTTGAGCAAATTTTGCATACTTTTACTTGCATATTTCCTACAGCAATTTGACGAACAAGTGAAGTAAGATCAAAACTTTGATTTTGCAAAGATTATGTACTCATCTCACTAATATTCCTTGCAAAATTATTGGTCTTTGTGCCAAATTGTTGAGTGTTGGTTGCCATGTTGGAGGTTAAGGCTCTTGCTTCATTGGGTGTTTTGTCAACCAATACACCTCCAAAGGCTACATCAATCATGCTTCTTTCCACGGGAAGCAAGCCTTCGTAAAAGTATTGGATCAAAAGTTACTTCAAGATCCGATAACGAGCATAGCTTGCACATAACCTTTTAATCTTTCCCAATACTCGTACAATGTCTCCCCTTTATTTTGCCTTATTTCGCAAATCTCCTTTCTAATGCTCGCAGCTTTGGAGGCTAGAAAATACTTCTCCAGAAAAAGCCTTGCCATTTTATCCCAAGTAGTCATTGATCTGGAGGGAATGTAGTAGAGCCAATCCTTGGCCAAATCTCCTAAAGAGAATGGGAAAGCCCTTAACTTTATTTGATCTTCCATCACCCCTAGTGGTTTCATGCCCAAACAAATCATATCAAACTTCTTAAGGTGCTTATTCCAATTTTCCCCTGCAAGACCATGAAAGATAGGGAGTAAGCAAATAAGACCAAATTTAAGTTCAAATGGTTGTTGTAAATAAGGAAAATTAATGGAAAGAGGTTAAGATATGATATTTGGTGCAGCAAGATCCTTTAGTATGCACTCCCAAACATTCTATTCAAGGGCCATGATTTTTACTCTTGATGCACTCGAGAAAGTCTAAGAGTGGATAGATGGCATCCTTTGAGGTGATCGATTTGGAAAGGATGTAGAAGCCAAAGATTCTTGTGCAATTGCTTCTAATGCTTTGAAGCATAGGGAAGATTCAGTTTCTTGAATGAATTGCCTTATCTTATGAAGCCTTGTCTCTTCAAAGGACATATACAAGTAAAACGAACAAACAAATAAAATCTAATACAAAGAAATAACAAAAATCAGAATTATATTTAACTAATAGGTCCCCAACAATGGCACCAAAAACTTGGTAGTTGTCGATACTACCTGTTTATATTGCTCACATCCTTTAGATTGACATCAGATTTGTAGTGTAAGGAAGAAGAGATTATATCCTACAAAGACCTTTAGAAGTTCAAAACTGATTTTGGGAATAGAAAGAAAAGAAACGATGTGATAGGAAAAATGCTATAATCTAATTAATAAAAGTAAATTATTTTTTATTTTAAAACAAAATAAAAAAAACCTTGAAAATAATTTAAGTAATAAAAATCAACAATGAAAAGACTTTGGTAGTAAATCGGTATTGCTTACTAAAGTATCATCATGAATCATTGAAAACTTTTATGCATTTTTCTAAATAAATAAATCAGCCATGGAATCAAATATGTATTGACTTCCTTGCTTTTCGTTACTTCCTAATTAACCAAGTTAAGCACTATGATTAACTATTCTTATTTAACTACCCTAAAAGAAGCTTTAGAATATAATTAAAAGATATCTATAAAAACTAGGAAAGTTTAACTTATTTAATCTAACAAAATCAAAAGCTGATTTTACTTAAGAAAGACTTGTATTTTTTATAACTTTTAAAATGAAAACTTAACCATCCTTATTAAAGTTATTTTGCTACTTATGTAAAACTAATCAAACTACTATGTATTTGATTAATTAAATTAGCTCTAGATTAAACATAAGAAAACTACTAGTATGCATCCTAGAAGTTGAAATTATATAACCATGACATTTAAATAGAAAAACACAAGATATTTGTTAAAAAAATTAACTTTGAAAACAAGTTCATTTATTTCTCATGATGAATAATACAGAAGGTTGCAAATCTTTTTACTACCAAATAGAAAAACTTAAAAAGACATAGTTTAGAAAAAAATGAAGAAAATGGAGAGGAAGAATAAGAATGAGATGATCAAAATTGCTTAACCCCTAATATTTATAGGGAAAGAATTTAATTAAAGCTAAGGATAAAGATAATTACATTAATTTATCAAAATAAAAATCAAATATCAATCTCTAATCTTTATCTTGATCTCTTGAGAGGTTATGTGCAATCTTCTTTCTGAATTAGCCATAAAGTTGGATTTGTGGGCTGATTTTCTTCATTTATCCAAGAGATAAATATAATCTTCAAAGGTAATTATTCCAACTTTTAAACTCTTAACCCAAGTAGAACTTTATCTTCCAACTTCTCCTAGTGTGATCAAAGTTCTTCAAGATTAGCTCATTAAAATTCAAAACCCACACAAATTCCCTAACTTAGCTAATTTCTACTTCTTTTGTATTTTTCATCCAACTAAATCCTACAAAATAAAAAAAAAGAAAAATAAATGCTTATGATAATAATAAAAGAATAACTAGAAAAGATTAAAATAGAAAAATAATTTATATAAAATTAGCACTTATCAAATTCCTCCATACTTAGATTTTGCTAGTCCTCAACTAGATCTAAACTATCCTAAATGCAAGTAAACTCTAAATCTTTTCAAAGCTTTTAAAGATTCATACATGTCAAAAACAAAAAATATAGCAAGAAGAAAATTTCTTTCACAAGATTAACACCCATCTTAGATAAGAGATTTTTATGAACAACTTATTATACTTATCTTGGTTATTCTCAATAGATATGCACTTAATATCATACAAGTGTTTAGGCCTAGTATTTCTCTCAAATGCAATCCATGGAAAGCCACCACCATATGCTCGCTTGTTCATCTCATTTCCATCACTTAGGATACATGCTAACACAAATCAAAAGGTCTTTAACATGGTTGTAATGGGGCTAAGGTATAAGAATGGTAGCAGCAAAGAATGGATAAACAAAGGGTAATTAAAGATAAAGAAACTAGTAGAGCACAAAGTTGAATAAAAAATATAACTTAAAATTTCAAAATTTAAATTGCATACTTGTCTCTTTTTAGACATTTTGAATATCAAATTTATTCTGTTTTTTCTTTTTTTTCTATCTCACGAGAACACTTTTTTTTACTTTGACTTGGTTCGTGGTTTTTACTTAATTCATTATTTTGTGGAGCTTTTAAACATTGATTCCATAGCTCACATACCAACTACTTTTTTTCTCAAGCCTAAAAAATTCACCCTTTTCACATTTTTTTCTCTTAAAAAAATTCAAACATGTAACTAAATGCTCTACAATAGATGGAATAATTTGTTTTATAGTTTTAGGCTCAAACATGGTTTAAACAAAGAAAAGTTAACATTAGGCTCAAATAGGTTCACTGAGGGATAAATTACAAGGTAGGCTATTTAGGTTCAAGTAGTTTCCATCTAAAATGCCTTCATCACTTTCATACTTGCATGTAAATAAATATAATCTTAATAAAATTTAAAGCAAGTTCTAGAGTTACAATAACATGAATTGATATTCACAATAAAAAAATTAGATTGAGAAAGATAATCAATCTTTCAAGCTCAAAACTCACAGGGGTCTTACAATAACCAAGATTTAGCATGCTAAGTGTTCAATATCATCATCTACACTCAAATAGAGTTAGCTTGCAAATTTATAGTATTCAAGCATATTCTCATTTAATCCATACATGAACTCATTAAACTTTAAAAAGAACCTAAGAAAACATTAATTTTCAAAAAGAAAAGAAAAAAATTCACATGAATCATGTTAAATTTAAAACAATATGCAATTAATCTCCCCCTACACTTATTACATAAATTGTCCCCAATGTATAAACAAACATGAAAGAGAAGAATAAGATAAAACTAAAGTGAAAGAGAATCAAATCTAATTTTTTTTTGAAACTTGGGTTGTGTCCCAAGCAGCGTATTTGTTTAACATCGTTTGCTCGACTTTTTTCCATCTTAAACATACACCATATCTTTCAACTCCATTGTTTCCTCTTATAACAAGGTCCTTGGCTATGATCACTGGTAACGTTTCTCCCTCTCCCAAGAATGCATACTTCAATTTCTCAGGCAATTGCTTTAATACCACTTTTGGTGCTGAAAAATAGAAGGTTAAAGTTTGTTATAAGTAATAGGCAATTCTATAAATGAAATGTTGAACTTTTTAGAGAGAAAAGTTAAAGAATGTATAATGCTAGTATCCTTTTCCAAAGTAGCCTTTTGCATAATTTTTTCAAAATTATCTTTCTCCAATCCTTGGCTAATGGCTACTTGAAACTCATCATCTCCACGTAAATCAAAAAATATCTTGAATAAGCGAATCAATAATATTGACATGAAAAATAGAATGTACTTCATTTGGATATTTTGTGGCATAAAAAATGCTAAAACTAATGACCTCACCATCAAAGTCCATCATAAGAGTACCATTATGAACATCTATCTTAGTCTTAGCCATTTTTATGAATGGCCTTCCTAATAAAATAGGTGTTGAATTAATAGAAAACTCATCTTTCATGTCTAAAATATAAAAAACAACCGAAAATACCAAATTATGGACTTAAACTAAGATATTTTCCACTATACCATTTGGGTAAACATTTGACCTATCTGCCTGTTGAATGATTACACCAGTTTTTTTTAAATTTTCAAGGTTTAATTTATTAAATATAGACCTAGGCATGACCTTAATGGATGACCCCAAATCATACATTGCCCTTTCAAAACATGTATTTCCTATTTTATAAGGAATTGTAAATGAACCTGGATCATTACACTTAGGAGGTAGCTTTCTTTGAATCACTGTAGATACATTTTCCCTAAACTTACCTTTTCATTAACCTTATACCTTCTCTTTGTTGTACACATCTCCTTGAGAAATTTGGCATACTTGGGCATTTGTTTTATAACATCCAAGAGAGGTATGTTCACTTGAACCTTCTGAAAGGTGTTTATATGTCTTTCTCTAACTCTTTTTTTAGACCTAGCAAAATGATTAGGAAAAGGGGGTAAAATTTTAAAATCAGATTTTTTAGAGTTAGGCACTACCTTATCAGTTTTGGCTTGTGGAAGTGTCTCAGGTTCCATAACTTTCTCATGTTCTAATTTGGCCTTGCTTGCATCTGTTTGGCCAATTTTTTTCTTTTTTGGTGTAAATTAGAGTTACAGCATTAATTCTCTTCTTTGGATTAATCTTTATTTAGGGAGGTAACTTTCTCGAACCTTAGCTTTCTAACTTACTTAAGGATGTTGCAATTTAGCCTATTTGTCTCTCCAAATTGATAAGTCTTGCATCATTTTCCTATTGAAACTTAACTTAATTAGTTGCAAGCATTTTTACAATATCCTTAAGAGAGTTACCTAATTCTCTAGAAGATTGCATTCTAGGTTGATACTGAAAAGTTGATAGATTTTCTTATTAAAAATTGAAATTTTTACCCTTTTGATTCCTGTAACTAAAGTTAAGATGATATCTCTATCTAGGGTTATAGGTGTTAGAGAATGGATCATATTTTCTTTGAGGCTGTCCCAAGAATCTACCAATTACATTAACATTCTCTGAGTAGTCTTCTTGGAGGGTGGGACACATGTCAGTTCTGTGTCCTTGGCTTGAGCAAATTTTGCATACTTTTACTTGCATGTTTCCTATAGCAATTTGACACACGAGTGAAGTAAGATCAAAAATTTGATTTTGCAATGGTTGTGTACTCACCTTACTAATACTCCTTGTAAAATTATTGGTCTTTATGCCAAATTGTTGAGTGTTGGCTGCAATGTTAGAGATTAAGGCTCTTGCTTCATTAGGTGTTTTTTGACCAGTGTGCCTTGAAAGGCTACATCGATCATGCTTCTTTCTATAGGAAGCAAGCCTTCGTAAAAGTATTAGATTAACAGTTACTCTGAGATCTGATGATAAGGGCAGCTTGCACTTAACCTTTTGAATCATTCCCAATACTCGTACAATGTCTCCCTTTGATTTTGCCTTATTCTGCAAATCTCTTTTCTAATGCTCGTAGCTTTTGAGGCTAGAGAATACTTCTCCAGAAAGAGCCTTGCCATTTTGTCCTAAGTGGTCACTTATATGGAGGGAATGTAGTAGAGCCAATCTTTCGCCAAATCTCCTAAAGAGAATGGGAAAGCCCTTAACTCTATTTATTCCTCCGTTACCCTTAGTGGTTTCATGCCCAAATAGATCATATCAAACTCCTTAAGGTGCTTATTCTAATCTTCCCTTGCAAAACCATGAAAGATAGGGAGTAAGCGAATAAGACTAGATTTGAGTTCAAATGGTTGTTGTAAATTGGGAAAATTAATGCAAAGAGGTTGAGATATGATATTTGGTGCAGCAAGATCCTTTAGTGTGCAATCTCGAACATTCTGTTCAAGGGCCATCATTTCTACTCTTGATGCACTCGAGAAAGTCAAAGAGTGGATGGATGGTGTCCTTCGAGGTGATCGATTTGGAGAGCATATAGAACCGAAGATTCTTGTGCAATTGCTTTTAATGCTTTGAAACTTGGGGAGGATTCGATTTTTTGAATGAATTACCTTATCCTATGAAGGCTTATGTCTTCAAAGGACATATACCTGTAAAATGAACAGACAAATAAATTCTAATAAAAAGAAATAACAAAATTATAATTATACTTAACTAATAGGTCCTTGGCAATGGCACCAAAAACTTGGTAGTTGTCGATGCTACCTGTTTATATTGCTCACTTCCTTTAGCTTGATTTTTAGATTTGTAGTGTAGAGAAGTAGAGATCATATCCCACAAAGGCCTTTAGAAGTTCAAAACTGATTTTGGGAATAAAAAGAAATGAAACAATGTGACAAGAAAAATAGTGAAATCTAATTAATAAAAGTAAATAGGGGTTTAAATAGTTTTGGTTTTTAAAACAAAATAAAAAAGCCTTAAAAATAATTTAAGTAATAAAAATCAACAATGAAAAGACTTTGGTAGTAAATCGATATTACTTCTAGTGTATCATCATCAATCACTAAAAACTCTTATGACTTTTTTTAAACAAATAAATTAGCCATGGAATCAAACATGTATTGACTCCTTACTTTCGCTTGCTTCCTAATTAACCAAGTTAAGCACTATGATTAACCCTTATCATTTTACTACCTTAAAAGAAGCTTTAGAATATAATTAACATATAGATATAAAAACTAGGAAAGTTTAATTGATTCAATCTAACAAAATTAAAAGCTGATTTTATTTAAGAAACACTTGTATTTTTCATAACTTTTAAAATGAAAACTTGACCATCCTCATTAAAGTTATTTTGCTACTATGTAAAACTAATCAAACTATTACCTGTTTGATTAATTAAACTAGCTCTAGATTAAATATGAGAAAACTACTAGTATGCATCCTAGAAATTGAAATCATATAACCATGACCTTTAAATAGAAAAACATAAAATATTCGTTAAGAAAATTGACTTTGAAAACAAATTCATTTCTTTCTCGAGATAAATAATACGAAAGCTTGCACATCTTTTTACTACCAAATAAAAAAATTTAGAAAGACGTAGTTTAGAAAACAATGAAGAAAATAAAGAGGAAGAATAAGAATGAGATGATCAAAATTGTTTAACCCCCCTCTATTTATAGGAAAAAATTCAACTAAAGCTAAGGATAGAGATAATTACATTAATTTATCAAAATAAAAATAAAAAATCAATCTGTAATCTTTATCTTGATATCTTGAAAGCTTATGTGCAATCTATTTTCTGAATATAGCTATAAAGTTGGATTGTGGGATTGATTTTCTTCATTTATCCAAGAGATAAATATAATCTTCAAAGGTAATTATTTCAACTTTCAAACTCTTAACCCAAGTAGAACTTTATTTTCCAACTTTTCCTAGTGTGCTCAAAGTTCTTCAAGATCAGCTCATTAGAATTCAAAACCCACACAAATTCCTCAACATAGGCAATTCTTGCTTCTTTTGTATTTTTCATCAAATTAAATCCTACAAAATAAAAAAAATAAATGCTTATGATAATAATAAAAAAACTAGAAAATATTAAAATTAAAAAATAATTTATATAAAATTAAGCACTTAACACTCTTCAACAAAATGGAGTTGTTGAAAGAAATAATAGAACCTTAGAAGAAATGGCTAGAACCATGCTTTATGAAAACAATTTACCAAGATATTTTTGGGCAGAAGCCATTAGCACTTCCTACTATATTATAAATAGAGCCATGGTTAGGCTAATCCTAAAGAAAACTTCATATGAACTTTTTAGCGGAAGAAAACCTAACATTAGCTACTTTCATCCTTTTGGATTTAAATGTTTTGTATTAAATAATGGAAAGGATAATCTGGGTAAATTTGATGCAAAAAGTGATGAAAGAATTTTTCTTGGTTATTCAACAAATTCCAAAGTTTATAGAGTGTTTAATAAGAGAACTCTGGTTATTGAAAAATACATGTTATATTTTATGAAGCTAACTCAACCTTGAGAAAGGTGTCTGTTAATAATGATGATGTAGAGATTTATCATGAACAAACATCACATAATGAGCAAGGACAAGCAATGCAAGATCAAGAAGATCCAAAAGATGGAGAACTACATGAGCCAACTCAAGTAGAAAGGGAAAGAAATATCCTAAAGGGTTGACTTATTGCAAAGAAGGTGAGATAATTGGTGATCCTAAGCATGGGGTAAGAACTAGATTATCCCTTGGAAATACATATAATTATGTAGCCTTCCTTTCATAAATTGAATCCAAGAATTTAGATGAGGCTCTAAAAGATGATAATTGGATCATGGCTATGCAAGAGGAGTTAAACCAATTTCAACGGAGCATAGTTTGGAATTTAGTTAAGAAACCTAGTAATTATCCTATCGTAGGTACTAAATGGGTTTTTAGGAACAAACTTTATGAGAATGGAATAATAATTAGGAATAAGGCTAGATTAATAGCTAAAGGATATAGTCAAGAAAAAGGAATTAATTATGATGAAAATTATGCCTCCGTAGCTAGGCTATAAGCCATTAGAATACTACTAGCTTTTGCATGTTTCAACAATTTCAAGTTATATCAAATGGATGTCAAAAGTACCTTTTGAAATGGCTTCATTAATAAGGAAGTTTATGTTGAGCAACCTCTTGGTTGCGAAAATCCTTATTTTCTTGATCATGTTTTTAAACTTTCAAAAGCTTTATATGGACTAAAGCAAGCACCTCGGGCATGGTATGAGAGACTCTCAAAATTTTTAATTAAAAAAGGTTTCAATAGAGGCAATGTTAACAAAACCTTATTTATTAAAGTAAAAAAGAGGACATTTCAGTGATTCAAGTTTATGTTGATGATATTATCTTTGTGCTACTAATGAATCTCTTCATCAAGAATTTTCTAAGTTAATGCAAAGTGAGTTCGAGATGAGCATAATGGGAGAATTAACATTCTTCTTGGGGTTACAAATTAAACAAACTAAAGATGGAATCTTCATCGATGAAGCAAAGTACACCAAGAAATTACTTAAAAGGTTCAAAATGGATGAAGCAAAGCCTTGTTCCACACCTATAAAAGGATGAAGGAGGTAAAATTATTGACTCTAAACTTTATAGGTCTATGATAGGTTCATTACTATATCTTACCGCAAGTAGACCTTATATAATGATTAGTGTATGCCTATGTGCTAGACACCAATCATCACCAAAAGAGTCACATCTAATTACCATGAAAAGAATCTTTAGATATCTTAGAGACACTCTAAATCAAGGCTTATGGTATCTAAAAGAATTATCTCTTGTCTTACATGCTTATTTTGATACAGATTTTGGTGGATGTAAAATTGATAGGAAAAGCACTTCCAGTACTTGTCAATTTCATGGAAATATGCTCATATCATGGTTTTCCAAGAAATAAAATGGTGTTACTTTATCCACAATTAAAGTGGAAACATATCCGTAAAAAGTTGTTGTGCCTAAATTTTATGAATAAAACAACAAATAGAGGATTTTAGCATTACCATGGATCATATTCCAATTAAATGTGACAATACTAGTGCCATTTGTCTCACCAAAAATCCAGTCCAACACCCTAGAACCAAGCACATAGAAATTAGATATCATTTCATTGGAGATCATATGCGAAAAGGTGATATAGTGCTTGAATTCGTTGATACCTTGCATCTATTAGCTGATATTTTCACTAAACCACTAGACAAGGATAGATTTTGCATAATTAGAAGAAAAATTGGTTTAATGAATGCACCCTAAAATTCATGATTTCATCCAATCCTGATACTTTACCTCAATATTGTTTGCATCATGCTTAGTTTGATGAAACTAGTTTTACACACTTACTTGTTTGATGATGTTCATTTGTTATGAATTTCTTATTCTTGGACAATTTTGTTGGATCATGATTAAGTTATTAATTATCCATGCAAAATGATCTTGATTTTGGTCCAAGGTGTATTTTCAAATACTTTTCAAAGGATAATTAGGTAAAAAATATACCTAATTTGATGTCATCTTCTTGGAAATGACCCAATATTAGGCCATATGTATGATCCCTATACATTCTTCATCCATGTATCGAGACCAGTTTCTATTTTATCAATACAAGCCTAGACTTATTCTTTGTATCGATACTTGCCTTTTCTGTATTGATACTTCTCAGCCTGTATCAATGCAGAGTAATTTGATCTAAGTTTCGAGACCTAGTTCCTTGTAACGATATAGAACCCAAAAATGATCTTTGTTTTGATACTACTTCTTCTGTATCGATACTCACTGTTAATTTAGAATTCCTCGCGTGTGAATTGATTACTCGAACATGTATTGTTCATCCCTTTCTCATAAAACCCCCTCTCTCAGTCAACCTTCAAATCTTCAAAACTCATCATCATCACCATTTATCTCCTAATTGAGTGCTCCATAAACCAATTTCCTTTATCATATTTACCTAACACCATTTTAAAATCACTCACCATCATCTAAAACATAAAAAATTTAAAACTCTCCATCACTCTAACCCTTACCACTTTCCTCTCTAAATCTATCACTTTTATCCAAATTTCTTCCGAAAATTAGACTCTTTTTCCATTCCTAAACTTTTCCCCATTTCTTAGTGCAATTGATTGCAGTTTTATTCACTACATCGCACCAATTGCAAACCAAAACTTAGCGCCCACCACCTGTTCGACTATATTCCCTAAGCAATGTTTTACCCACTCAACCTATTCCCTCACTACCTGCTCGACAAAAATCCTTAAACACAACTGTACCTCCCATAACCAAATAAACAACACATCATCAAGGTCCCATCACCTACCTTTTTTGCTCATCAACCACCTCTAACCCAAAATCAATCCTTTTTTTACTTATGTTTGTACGATGTACAAGCTTATGAGCATTTCACCACTATCTATGCCTAGATGCCTATCCAACAATGTGAAGTCATCAACTTTACTTTTCTTTGGTCCATTAATTATCTTTACCTTCAGATTTTTGAAACTCTCAAATGGACCAAAATTCTTTCTCTAAATGTTTTGGTTCATGAAAATCTTATCCGTGCACTCTTTAGTAATGCCTCTCTCGTTATTAATGACCACGATAATGTCATTACTATTCGATCCTATCTTTTAGGATAAAATCTCTTCATCAACTTACCTCTCTTGCTTCTGCCTTCAGTTTTTTGAATAAAAGTGTAATCCATGAAGGCTCGGTTCCCGTCGCTTTACGCACTCCAAACAACAAAGCCACACTCTTTTTTTCAGTTGATCACTCCATCTTATCATCTCACATATTCTCCGTCCATACAGAACCAAACATACCTTGATTAGCAATATAGACTATTGGTGGCTTTATATGATTCAAACTAGCAATCATCTGAATTTAGCCTATTTCATATTTGCGAACCTTGTTCTTACTACTATATTAGTCACAAATCCATAGGCCTTGCTAGGTATGAAATTCAAGGTGTTGACTTTGTTCCCAAGGCTTGTTGATAACCACCACTTGAGCAATCAGATGCTCCCACTCCTGATGATCATGATGATATGGAGCATGATAAGCCTCCCTTACCTCTAGCTTCTGCTACTTTATCTTTCATGCCTATGGATATTCCCACTCTATTTAATTCTATTATGGGCCATTTTGATACATGGGAGAGATGTTTTGACCATCGCTTTGACACCATCGATGCTCGTCTCTCTACTCTTGAGCATAGTTATTGAGCCTTAATGGAGTAATTCTATACTTTTTCGATTGCATTTCCTTATGCACCTCTGCCTACTTCTCCACCTGTCAAAGATCTTTTGACCGATGATGTCTAGTCAAAATTAGGCGCATTTATTAATTTCCTACTTTTTCAGACTTTACGATTTTAGGATATCATTTTAAGATTGTTTTAGGATATCTCTTATGTTTGTCGGACTTTATAGTTTTAGGATTCTCTGTTACTCTATGTTTTGTATTGCTTTGAATATCTTTTGCATGCTTTATTAATTTTTTTCTTATCCTAAACTGAGTTTGTCTTTGCTTGTGCTTACTTTGATTACATTTCCTACTTTACTTTGCATTAGCATTACTTATCCTTGAATTCTATTTTGAAATAACAAAAAGAGGGAGAAATGCCTTAAATTTGTAATGTGTTGCTACATATATGCCCTATAAGGTTATTATGCATATGTTGGAACACAAATTACATGTTGATTTTGAACATAAACTTGATTTCTAATCTTGGGTAATATTAAAAATTGGGTTACTCAAAATAAAACTTTTGAAAACCGTTGTCTTATTAAAAGGGATTTATTTTTTGTTATTTTGAAAAACAAGCAAATTTATCTTCAGTTTTGTTATATAAAAAATGGGGAGATTGTTAACCTTGATTTCGATTTTGATATAACAAACAACTTAAGTTAAATTAATACTCAACTTGATATTTGTGTTAAAATTGAAAGCATTTTGAAAAATACTAAGTTTGTAATTTGTCAAAAGTTATATGCTCTAGATTGTATATTTATACTTAGAATAATTTTTTAGATTTGTTTGAGTCAACAAAAATCATTTCACAAACATTTTTTAAGGTTGGTATCGATACAAAGAACAATTGTATTGATACTATGCTTAAAAACCCTCAAATGTATCGATACAAGTGTGTACGATACAGCCTACTTAGTATCGATACTCACCCCATGAGTATCGATACAAGGCTTGGCAATAGCCAAGGTTTGACTGAAACCTAAATGTATCGATACAAGTGAGTATGTATCGATACAAGTGAGTATTTATCGATACAGCCTGCTTAGTATTGATACTCACCCCATGTGTATCGATACAAGGCTTGGCAGTAGCAAAAAGTTTGGCTAAAACCCTCAAATGTATTGATACAATAGTACATGCATTGATACAACTTGCTTAGTATCGATACTCAGATCCTTGTATTGATGCAAGAAGCTGTAACGGTCACTTTTTTTATTTTTGTATCGATACTATTGGTAGTGTATCGATACAATAGCATGGGACTAAACGAAAACAAGTATTTATGAAGACTACAATAGCTCTCCAATCACCACATTAAATGCCTAACATCTATGAATCAATTTCTAGCTATAAATGAAGGTTCCAAACAATTAAAGAAGTAGATATACAAATTTTCATTGAATCATTGAACAACAAAAGCTCAAAATCATTAAATTCTTTATTTCTACTAGTATCAAATTCATACTCTTCAAGCCTATTTGTATCCATTTATCTTGTATTTAAATTCCAGCAAATATTTACCTACTAGAGGTTCAATTTGTTTACAAAATACTTCATTCATATCACAAAAGGGGTTGTGTGAAAGTGAGTGAAAATATTTGAGAGTTTGGGGCAAAATTCTCAAAGGAATTGAAAGGTTCTATCTAAGCTTTAAAAGATAGTGGTATAAGGTTATACCTTAGCCTTAAAGGTAACAATTTGTTTAGTGAATTGTGAGAATCACCTTGGTAAGAAAGTACCAAGAAGAGAGGACATAGGTGCCAAATTAAAGGATCGAACCTCTATGCATTGATTGTTGGTTTTTCTTATCCTTATCTTATCTTTAATTTTTAATTTACTTTAAATTGATCAAGTTTTTATAAAACCAATTCTCCCCCTCTTAGTTTAATCTCTCTTTTGAAGCTAACATGCATGAAAAATATCCTAAAGATCCATAAAGTGTTCAACCAAGTTTAGATGGGCTATAGATAATTTTTGCAAGTTTGCAACTTGGTCCTTATATTTTCCATAATTGCAAAATAGCACAAAAAAAATCAAAATCTTCACCAATAAATCACATATGGTGTGGCCAAACTTGGAATCACTTTTCCAGGCCTTTTAAAATTTTGGGTAAATTATTTTCATACCCTATAACTTCTAAATATTTACAAAATAATCCTAAATGGTACAAGAAAAATGGGAAAATTTATCCAAAGGCCTTTAACAATTTCGGCCAACACCAATCAACCAAGAAAAAAAATTTCAAAATGGCACCATGAATAATCAACAGATATCCTAATTTCTATGAACCTTACATCATCATAAACAAGTATAAAATCATGCAATATGGACATATAAACATACCTTATTAATGATTAATCATGAAATACCAAGGTATATAGCACAAAATCATGTTCATAATAACACAACATCATTTCCACAAACAAACATATATTTTCATGGTAAAAATGAAATTATTATTACTAAAAATCAAACGTAGTAATTAAATCACAAAAATTAATCATGGCCTTCATACTTGGCCTTTCAAAATGGATCAAAATCCATGAGCACAAGTAGTCATTAGGCTCGTCAAAAAGAAGAAATATAAATGATATAAACAAAAATAAAAAAATTTTCTTAGCAAATCAACCTTTAAAGTGTAGAAATTTGCACAAAAAAAAAAAAAAGCTTAAAATTGGTGAAGAAAATAGCCAATTTTGTATTAAAGGCCATTCTTTCTATCTTGAAACATCCTCCCCTTATTTATAAAGGGAAAGATTTGACCAAGGGTTGAAAGAAATGCTTTGGTTGAATTTCATGCCTTTTTTCTTTTATTTTTTATTTTTTATTTTTTAGGTTGATTTTTATATTTTCGTAATAATGCATTAATTGTTTTGCCATTTTGTGTGAGTCATCATGCTTGACTTATCATCTAGAACCACAGCTTTCATGATGCTTATGAAAAAAAAATCTTAATTGGATAAAAACAAGTTTTAAGGATTAAATTGTAACAAGCTAAAAATTATGTGTTCAATAAATAAATTTTCACATAATATATTCAATTAAAATTTTAATCAAAATAGGCTTGTTAGAGAATAAAAATGGGCTTATTATGCTTGTTGGAAACTTAACGAGCTTATTGGGCCCATTAAGAAAATTATTGGGTTTTAAAGCCCATGAAATGGAAAAATTAAATTTTGGTCCATTAAAAAATAAAACAAATAAAGCTTCCATATAAAAATTCCAAAAGAAAATTTTGAGAAACCTTATATGCAAGAGAAAGGCAATTAAAAATTTAAAATTTATAAAATTTTACGAAAAGAATCCTTTCAGAAGGAAATTGATATTTAATAAAAATGAATTGAAAAAAGCTACATCAAAGCTATTATTGAAATGCATGAAAATATTTAAAATTAAAACTCTGAAAAATTTTACAAAAAAGTTTATAGATAAGAAAAAGGTTCATATTTTAGAACTGAAAATATTCAAAAAATATGTTCGAATTTATAACAATGAATTAAATTCAACATATTACTCAAAATATTAAATTATAAAAAAATAAAGATAAAAAGCTAAAATCTAAAACAAATTTTACTAGAAAATTTTCACATGGAGAATACTCATAGAACAATAAAAAAAAAATTCAAAACTGAATACTCAAATTAACACACTTTTATACCTCATAGTATAAAATGCCAATAAATGTCTTATCTTGAATATATATTTATTTTTTGGGTAAGTATAGGCATAAATACTACATAGGTAAAAATATGCAACAGTTATTTTACCAAATTCGCCGAATATGTCCAAAAAATCTTTAAGATAAAAAATTTGGCCATGACATTTTATGCAAAAATGATTTTAAAATTTGAGGAGAAAATATTAAAAAACTTATTTTTCTCTTAAATATTCATCTTTTTTATTCGAGAATTATTCTTTATAACCCTTAAAGCTGCACTTTTCTATCACATGCATATATGGTCATTTGGGCATGACTAAATAGGTCTTGAAAATGTCCAATTCACATGAAGGAGGTCAACCTCTATTAGGGCAGACGTTATGTTCTTAATCATGGATATTTAAGACTGTTGGAAAAAAGAGCCTGGATAAAATTGTCTATAGCTGCCCTTATTTGGTTGTTGCTAAGAATTAGTAATAAGGCAAAGACTAAATAAACATGATTTTATTCGAGCTATAAAGTCTTGAAATATAGACTAAACTAAACTAAACTAAAAAAATACACTTAAAAAAATAACTAAGGGAAAAACCTAAGGACGGAATGGTGATTAAGGCAAAACCTAAGTCTAAAAGGTTGACCAGGCAGAACCATGATAGTTACCTAAGTCAAAAAAGATTAACTACAGTGGTACCGTAGTAGTTAATGAGGTGACTAGGGTGATGCCTAAGTCGAAAGTGTTGATCGAGGTAAAACCATGATAGCCAATGAGGTGACTAAGGTGATACTTAAGTTTAGAAAGGGCTAACAAAGGTGCAACCATAATACTGCCAAGTTGATACCTAGTTCTAAACGATTGACCAAGATAGAACCATGATAGTCAACAAGGTGACCAGGGTGATACCTAGGTTTACAAGGGATTCACTAAGGCTGAACCATAATAATCACTATGGTGAACAGGGTGATATTAAGTCTACAAGCTTAACTAGGGCAAAACCATGGTAGTTAATAAGGTGACCAGGGCAATGCCTGGGTCTAAAAGGTATTGACTAGGGCTAAAACATAATAGTCAATAGGGTGACTAGGGCAATATTTAAGTCTAAAGGGTTAACCATAAAAAAAACCATGGTAGTCAATGGGGTGACCAAGGTGATACCAAGGTTTGAAATGGATTAACCAAGGCAAAACAAGAATAGTCAATAAGGTGACCAAAATGATACCTAAGTCTAAAGGGTTGATTAAGGCAAACCGTACTAATCAACAGGTCACCAAGGTGATGCCTAGGTCTGAGGTCTGAAAGGGATTGACTAAGGGGGAACCATAATAGTCAATGAGGTGACTAAGGTGATACCTAAGTCCAAAGGGTTGACCGGGGAGAAAACATGATAGTTAATAGGCTAAACAGGGTGATACCTAGGTTTGAAAAAGATTGATCAGGATAAACCCATACCAGTCAACTTGCATGACTAGGGCAAAACCTAAGTCGAAAAGAGTTAACCGAGATGAAAGCATACTGGTCATTGCATGACCAGGGTGGAACATAACTTTAAAACGGTTGACCAAGATGAAACTACACTAGCCAACAAGGTGACTAAGGCAATCTTAAGTAAAAAAAGGTTGATTGAAGTCAAACCATACTTGTTAATAGTGTAACCAATGTGAAACCTAAGTTGAAAAGGGTTTATCAAGACAAAACCATACTAGTCCACTTAGGTGACTGAGGCAAAACCTAAGTAAAAAAAGATTAATCGAGGTAAAACTATACTAGTCAACCGGGTGGCCAGAGCAGAAACTAAGTCAAAAATAATTGACCAGAATGAAACCATACTAGTCAACTTGGGTGATGAAATCTAAGTCTAAAAGGGTTGACTAGGATGAAACCATACTAGTCAACAAGACAGATCTAAGTTGAAAAGTGTTATCAGGGCAAAACCATACTAGTCAGCTTAGGTAACCATGTCTGATATTCGAATGGTTTAAAGAAATGTAACACTTTCTTTTTGATTTTGTGGAATTACATACTTAATGGGTTTTTCCAATATCACACTTAATTTCTTGATTTACAAATCATCAAATGCAAATAGAAATGCATGCAAAGTCCATATTATGAATTTTTATGATTTTATTATGTAATTTATAAGTTTCATTATGAAAACCTCTGATCCACTCTATTTTAGAGTTGAAGGCATTTATAGAAAATGTAATAGATATTTCTTTTTTCATTTAGTGAAGTGAGCCTACGCCTTTCTTTGAAATTGAAAGCATCTATATAAAATGTTATGGATATTTCTTTTTTCTTTTAGCAAAGGAAGCTTGTGCTTGTACTTCGAGTTGAAAGGCTATCTCATGTTGACCCCATGAAATTTTTCTTCTAATCTTGACTTCAGGAATCTAAAAATTGTTCTATTTTTCAAAAAATGTCACCAGATAACAAATTAGTGTTTATCAACTTTATGTAGTTGGATAAGAGTCCATGTTTTGCTGCTTTAAGCATATTTCTATTAAAATCATAAAAAGTATCATAATTCATCTAAATTCTAGGATTTATGGAATGGGATCACCTTCTAATTCTAAACTAGGAAGGATATCAAAAACTATGAAAATTTTAAAATAATCTCAACCATAAATTTTTCAGTATCAAAGATAATGGATATGCCATCTTCATTTGTTAAGGCTTCCTTTTAATTGATGATCACCATTTGGGACATCCTTGAATGAGATAAGGAAATGAATCTAAAAGCATAAAAGAAGTAGCACTACTAAAATTTGACTTCAAGAAATTGGTACAAGAAAGTTGAAGTTTATCAATGACTAAGTTCAAGTGGACGTTTTTTTGTGGGAGCTCTTTGAAAGGCAAACAATTAGGTTATAACATCTTTTTAATCTTCAAATACAATAGCATGATAAGTGTTAAACTAATGCTATGAAACATCAAGTTTTAAAGGGTTAATTTAAAAGGCTATCGGTACGCATCAATTTCTAAGGTAGCGCATGAAAGCATTGAAAGGTTATCTTGAAACGAATTAATATTTGGGCATTTGATCCATCTTTTTTTGATTTTATGGAATTTTTAGAGGTTTGGGATCATATTTGGATTAGCATTTAAAAGTTTTTTTTCTTTGATGGCTACTTTTATTAGTTTAGGAACAATTTTAAAGCCTTTGAGTTTGTTATAGACTACGCTTTTTAGGTTTTCACCCTAGAACTATTTTGTCCCATTTTTTTCTTCTCTCCTCTCTTCTTTTTCTAGTTAATTGCCCCATCATATTCTTAAGGACTCAAAACTTTTTTAAAAAGATGAATTTTTAAAAAGCTTCCTAGGAATGACTTGATAGCTTAAATAGCTATGTTTGATAAAAATGGACTTTTATAGTACTTAATGTAGGCAATGGTTTATAGTTTAAAAAGAAAATGATAGATAAGCATAAATCAAATGTTAAAGGGTAATTGAATTAAGGATCATGTCTCTTCAAAAGAATTCCAATCCAGTATAATTTCCATGACAAAAAAATCTTTGTTTCTTTCTCTTTTTCTAGCATTCCCAATTTCCTTTGCTTCTCTTTGTTTTTTTTCCTTATCATATTCTCTTTTTCTCTTTTTTTTTGTTTTTTTTTCTTTTTTTTTCACAAAGGAACTTAAACTTGAACTAATTTATTATTAACTTCAAAATAGGATTTCTCTTTTTGATTTTGAAACTTTGCTTCACTTGCCTCCTAGTCTGGAAGGTGGTCCTTGATTAATGTTTAACAAATAAATAAATCATCAAGCTCAAAGGGCATTGCAAAGGAAATTAATTTTCTATATTTATGAAAGTATAGAAAAAGATGGCCATTTTTCATTTCAAAGAAAGCATTTCACTAGGAAAAAGAATAATTTCCCTTTTGAAATCATTTTGAGTACCTTAACAACATGATGTTGCACTTAATTTTTCAATTTATTTCATTTTTCTTTCTTTTTTTTTTCAACGTTTTGGTTTAATGTATGCTCCTCAACATTATTAGCTTTGTAGTCACCAATGAATCTTGGTTTTGGTCAAGCCTTTAAAAAAGAACTAGAATTAGTACAAGAAAACACCTCAAAATTCTCATCTTATATATAATGTATTAGTTAGAAAAGGTGTTACCCTAGAGGAAAAAGTGTTTTTGCTCATGTTTACTTACTCTTCCTAAATGAAGGATTTGGAAGAATGTCATGGAAGTTATAGTGAAAAGTTATCCAAATGAATTTAAGAGATCTTGGATTACCATCATTATTGAAGCAAAAGTCAAACTATTGGTATTTAACTCTTTTAGAAGCACAACTTGTTTTTTCAGCCTTTAAAGAACCCAAAAAGGAATGTTTAAGTGTGAAAGGTCTATAGCTAGATGTTTAGGACAATCATATAAGTGGACATGCAGGACTTTTCTAAGAGAGTTCAATTAATGGTGATCACCAACCCAATCAAAATTTTTTTTAAAAAAAATGTTCTTATTGCCTTATATAATAGAAATTATAAATAAAAAAATTCATGGACTATGATCGAATACACAAAGCTCATGATATAAATTTCATTCATTTTAAACCAAAATTCATAATGTCTAAAGGAAAAGTGTAGAGTTTTAAAGTTAAGATAGAAAGTGCCCCTAATTGGCATACTACAATAAAAACGATAACCTTTAGGCTAAACATCATTGATAAGCATCTAATAACTCACTGAGTTTTGCCAGATTGGCATCCCTATGAGCCTATACTTGGTTTTCCTTCTGGGGAATCTTTTAAAGGGATTTGCCTTTTTCTCTCATCAAGGATGTGTTTTGACTTTTTTTTATTATTTTTATATCAAGATACACTTTAATCCTCCCATGTCTTAGGAAAGATCACTTATTTTTTTTCAATCCTATCACTATCTTACCCTGATGACTTTCAAATGCTCTATGTCAAATCTTTACTTGACCTTCTCTTTTTTATGGGTTAAGTCCTATTTTGATTTGGTGTCCTTCAGTTTAAGAAATGCTTGTTTCTTTCACTAACACCTTTTGATGTTTCACAAAACAATTTTTTTTTAAAAATGTATTTAGTTTAAAACCTCTGAGTTAAAACCATATGATATTCAAGTCTCCTAAAAACCAATGATCACTTGTTAAAATCTCTGAAATCATAATTTGCATTTGCTCAAAATGGGTTGAAGAGCTTAAGAAACTTTGGTTGAAACAAAAATTTCAAGATAAATAGGATAAATGCCCCAATTTCTTAGTCATGAATGGATCATGTTATAAAAGGTATGAATTTTTTAAAAATCAGACCACTCTTATGTTCTTTTATTTCTCTTAACCATTAGCTCTTCAATAGGTACAAAGATTGGCCCTAAAAGATTGAAGATCAAAAGGTTAACTTAAAAAAGGGATAGATTTAATTTTTGAAGTCGATCTCTACAATTGAAGGTTGACAACCTCAGGTAATTAGGATTTTTTAGGTGTCCTAAATTTCTTCTAAATAGTTTTCCTCCTTGCAGAATTTTGGTAAGTTCCATAAGTGATACTAGCAATTCTTTTATTTCATTCTTTACCAATGGAATCACTGTTTAGGAACTTTAAAGTTACTTCCATGAAGTGTTAGATTTTTCAAATGATCATGGTTTTATCCACAAAGAAATGAATGCAAGAGTAAATGCTTATTTTCAGGATTGATAATTAGTATTCTCGAGACTTTTTATCATTAGGTTCTTGAAAATATTTATTTTTTGGGAACATTTTTATCTTATAAAAACATTTAACATGCATGCTTCATAAAAAGATGTCAATTCAGAGACAAGGGTTTTCAAAATAAGGATTGCCTTTTTAACCTAGATGAACTAGTAGTAGTATTAAAGTTATTCCCTTGGTTTCCTAAATTTACATTTTCAAACTCTTTCCCTTTAGTGATCATTATTTCCATCGATGGTTGCCTTTTTGCCCAAGATAAGCTGGCAGTAGTATTAGAGTTATTCCCTTAATCTCTTTAATTTACATTTTTAGACTTTTTCTCTCTAGTGGTTATTATCTCTATCAGTATAAAATTTGATCTTGCATCTTCTCTTGTATTTTCATCATAGCCTTTTGGGCTTCATGATGACTTTTCTCCATCCTTTGTATGCATGCTAAGAATTCATCTTGCATAGTCCATGATGTTTCATTGATACTCCAGGGTAGTGACACCAAAACAAACTAGGAAAGCCAATCTTTTACTTTTTTTGACAAACTACATAGGAAATATGAGTTAAGAGGACCACTTCTAATTTGAAAGTAAATTCTTCTAGAGAACTCTTAAATCTGGAAAAACCATCATTCTGCCTTACAAAGTTGAAATTAATGTAATGTCAAACAAAATTTTGTAACATGGTGATACAAATAAATATATACAAAAGTCCTATCATCGAAAAAGAGTGCCCTAAAATAAAAATTAATGCATCATGATGTCTTAAGGAAAAGTGATCAATCTTATTATGGATAGCACAATGTTCATTCACCATTGCCCTATGTATAAAGAAAAAATGTTAGCATAGAAAACTAAGAATTAATGTAAGAAAAATTTTGCCCTAAGTAGACCCTTTAAGGCATTATAATGCCTATTGTGGCAAATAAAAAAGCCTTGTCATCAACGATGATGTACAAACATCATTGCTTAACCTACAAGTCTAGATCATGTAGTTAAGGGCCATATAATGGCTTGCAAGGTGAAAAGAAGTAATTGCATTGCAAGTGACAATGTTCGTTCATCATTACTTGATATATGAATTAAAACAACGCTGGCACCTTCTAAAGTGAAACAAAAATTTTACCATAAATGATGATGCTCTATCTTCATCACCTGATTTATGTGCTCGAAATGTAAAATAAAAAGTGAAGGGTTACAAGTGTGCACTCTTGTATGCCTAATTCAGTAACTTCTAATACTAGGTATGGCTCTAACTAAGTGAAGCCTTTACTGTTCATTACATGAAGATTGAGTTAGACATCTAAACAAGTTTTTGAATTGTTCCCCGAGTCTAGAAAGAACTAACAAGGTACCCTAGTCCCTACCGATGTAGGTTATGTTGAAAAAGGTTCAAGTCTAGTAGGAGTATCTTTCATGCCCATAACGAGTCTAACACCTTAAGCAGGCAAAGGAATTTAGACTTGATAGGTTTTTCACTGGCCAAACAGAGGCTAAGACTATAGGAGCAAGAATTACTTCACTCCCTCCTAAAATATTAGGTAACTTATGCCCCCTCCATATGCCTAGAGGATAATCTAATGCATGCATGTGCATGGTGGTGTAAGGTGGAACGAACAAACCTTTTATGACATGACTCTTTCAAAAACAATAACAACTCTTATCCTAAATGGCCCATAAAAGTAATGTTGCAAAGGAAACAAAATGGTTAGTGAAAAATAATGGTAAAAATATACAAACAATATATACTAGAATTTTCATATAAATCAAAAGAGATAAAAAATGTTTCCTTTTGAAAATACTAAGAAATACCGATTGAAATTAAATCAAACAAAATTTAACTAACATGCAATTAATTTTAACCCTAGCTCTTTAACATATCCCTAGTGGAGTCACAAGCTATTGCAACATGGCCCAAATACGAATCCTAACCAACCTAACTTAAAAGGTGGGTGCACCCTCGTTCCTATAGACATATATGTATGTCATTATTCTTTTATTTTTAAAGGCCTTATCATTATTGTTATTTTCTTATTTTTCATATTTGGGGACTGAGTTATTAAGATAAATCACTCACTTAACCTTAAATTATCATTATGAGACGATCATTTATTTTGAAGTCACCCCCAATGTATTTTGGTTAGGTGAGATTGGTCACCTATTAGAGTTTATATTTCAAGGGTTATGAAACCCTTAAAAATAAACTTTAAGGTCCATATTTATACCAAAGATCGCATGAAAGGGTTCAAAAATCAGTTACATTCACAATTAAAAATAGATCCCTTTCATGACACTCGATAATCAGAACTTACATGTTAACTAAAATATGATTTTATTCAATTTCAATATCTAGTATTTAATTATAAGTCTCACTTATTAAAATAAAATTTTATGAAAAAAATTTATTATTTTGTCTAAGAAAATCGAGTTTATAATATTTTTGAAAATCAAAATATCCTCTATACCTTATTAGAGGATCAAAAGAGCATGAAAGGTTTTATCATTATCATTCACACCCCACTAGAAAACTAAGGGAATATGAAAGGTTTTAAAATTCAAAGTATCTTTCACACCCCATCAAAAAGTTTGTAGGAATATCAAAGATTTTATTTTTACGAAATTCAAAAACTCTTAATTTTTTTTCATTTTTGAAAGGGTATCTTGTTATTAAATAATTCACAAAATACCTTCCATATGCTAGGAGACATTCCACGTGTTATTTTAACTAGGACACATTGCCTTACTTTTCAAAACTTTTGGTTTAATAAGAAATAATACAAATTCTCCCTAAGACCCAGTTTCAACGAAAAGTATAAAACTAGACTCTAAAGACTTGGATTTGGTTGAAGAGACCCAAATGTCCCCTAAAGTACACCTTCAACCTGAAAGTATCCTAGTGACCCTAAAGGACTTGATTCTAAGGTAATTTATTAAAAAACCCCTAAGATATACTTTCAATGAGAAAGTATCTTAGCAACTTAAAGGATTGATAGCATAATTAAAGAATGAATCCATTCTGACAGTGCATATTCAACATAAAAGTATCCTATAATCACATAGGACTCAGTTCTAATGTAAACTACTAAAATGTCCCTAAGGTCTACCTTTGACATAAAAGTATCCCGATATCCTTAAGGGATTTTATACTTCATAAAAAGATAAACCTATCCCTATTATGCATCTTCGTATGGATATATCTTGGTGATCATAAAGGACTTGGCTTTAAGGTAAATTGCTAAAATATCCCTAAAGTTACCTTTCATGTAAAAATATCTTGTAATCCTAAAAGACTCAATAATTATATAAAATGACAATTTTACCCTAAATAGGTGACCTAGATGGAAAATATGACCTAAAATGAAAAAAATTTCTAATAGGGCCTTAAATTTCTCAAAATTACATTTTAAACAAAAAACTAGAAATGTTCCTAAACAACCAAGATACCCTAAATAAGTAATTGGATGTAAGCAAAGACTTTTCTAATCCTAAAATGTAAGACTTTACCTAAGGAACTCCAAACTTTTTTATCTTTGGAAGTTAGTCCCTTAAAATTGCAAAATAACATCAAACTTATCCCAATCAGCATAGAAAACATACCCAGAAATCATAGAGAGTATTCAGCCAAGTATCTTTGGCCTTGGGATAAATTTTTTCAATAATTACAAATAAGTCCCTAAACTTTTTAAAATTATAAAAAAGTCCCTAAAAATCTAAAAAGGCATGGTATGCATTTAAACAAGCTAAAAATGCACAAAGAATATCCCTAAAGGTCCATAAAGTGTATGGTCAAGTTTAATTAGCCTGGAGATAATTTCTTCTATTTTGCAATTTGGTCCCTATATTTTTCGTAATTGCAGTATAGCATATAAATCAAGGTGTTCACAAATAAATCCCTACAAGGTTTGGCCAAACTTGGAATCACCTTTCTAAGGCATTAAAAATTTTGGGTAAATTATTTTCATACCCTATAATTTCCAAATATTACAAAATAGTCCTAAATGTTATATAAATAAATAGGAAAATTTATCCAAAGGCCTTAAACAATTTCGACCAACACCAATCAACTGAGAATTTTTTTTTTTCAAAATGGCTACATGAATAATCAATGTATATCATAATTTCTACCAAATTCACATCATCATAAACATATATAAAATCATGAAATATTAACATATAAACATACGTTATCAATGATTAATCACGAAAATACCAAGGAAAATAGCACAAAATCATGTATATAAATAACATAACATCATTTCCATAAACAAATATATATTTTCATGGTAAAATCAAATTATTGCTACTAAAAATCAAGCATAACAATCAATTCAAGGAAATTTATCGTGGCCTTCACACTTGGCCTTTCAGCATGGATCAAAATCCATGGGCACAAGTAGTCACTAGGCTCATTAAAAGGAAAAAATATGAATGATATGAATAAAAATCAAAATTTTTCCAAGTAAATCTGCCTTAAAATGTAGAAATTTGGAAGAAAAGAAGCTTGAAATTGGTGAAAAAAATTCAATTTTGTATCAAAGGCCATTCTTTTTGGTCTAAGGGAAAGATTCAGCCAAGGTTTTCAAAAAATTGCCTTAGTCGAATTTTATGCCTTTTTCCTTTTATTTTTATCTTTTATTTTTTATTTTTAGGCTGATTTTATATTTTGATAAGAATAAATTAATTTCTTTGTCATTTTGTGTGAGTCATCATGCATGACTTATCATCTAGAACCATGGGTTTCATAATGATTATGAAAAAAACTCAATTGGATAAAAAAATATAAAGATTAATTTGTAACAAGTTAAAAATTATTTGTTTAAGAAATAAAATTTCTAATGTCAAAATAGGCTGTTGGACTTGCTAGGAAACAAAAATGGGCTTACTAGGCTTGTCAAAAAGTTAATAGGCTTATTTAGCTTATTAAGAAAGTTATTGGGTTTTAAACCATGAAATGGGAAAAAATAAATTTTGGCTGATTAAAAAATAAAACCAATAAAGTTTCCACATAAAATTCTAAAAGAAATTTTTGAAAAATTTTATGTGCAAGGAAAGGCAACTAAAAATTTTAAACTCATAAAATTTTATGAAAAATATTTCAAAAGAAAATTGACATTTAATAAAAATGAATTGGAATTTTAAAAAGATACATCCAAGCTATTTTATTGAAATACGTGAAAATACTTAGAAGTCTAACTCTAAAAAATCTTACAAAAAAATTTTACAAGTAAGAAAAAGGTTTGTATTGTAAAACAGAAAAAATTCCAAAAATATGTTTAAATTTATAAAAATGAATTAAATTTAGTACATTACTCAAAATATTAAAAAAAAACAAAGATGAAAACTTGTAATCTGGAACAAATTTTATCAAAAAAATTTCATGAGTAGAATGCTCGCGATACATAACAAAATTCAAATCTAAGCACAAAAATTGCCATTTTGACTCATTGTGGTATAAAATGCCACTACGTATCTTTTCTTAAACATTTTTTATTTTTTGACATGGGTATTAGTATAATACTACATGAGTATTGATAAAAATATATGACAGTCATTTTACCAAATTTTCTAAAATAATTCAAAAAATCCCTAAAAAGGGAAATTTAGCCTTGACATCATATGCAAAAATGAATTTCGTGGGAGATACTAAACTCAAGGTGAAAGCATATTTCTCTGAACATTCATGCCTACCTACTACTCAAAACAAAAAAGTGATAGCCAAGGTCATAGCAACCTAGTTTAAAGATAAGATTGCAAAGATACCTTTCATGAAAGGCAGACACAGAGGGGGTCACTGTTAATATATGGAAACCTAGACAAGCTAAAATTATAGTTACCAAGAAGATTTAAAAGTACATAGAAAATTTTAGCAAGCAGAGAATATGCTAATAAGCTTTATAACATTAATCCTAACAACATTGTAAAGTGGAAGTAGATTGGAGTACACTTGGTTCACCACCTATATTCCATCGAATGTACATAGGTTTTAAGGTTGTGAAAGATAATTTTAAACAAGGATGCAAACCCATAATTGGATTAGATAGTTGTTTTTTGAAAGGTGTAATGAAAAGGTAGCTATTTGTAGCTATCAGAAGAGATGGAAATAACAAATGTTCCTGACAGCATGGACTACTATAACTAGTTTAGAAAACATAGATAACTAGAAATGCTTTCCAAAATTATTGATGAATGACCTTGAAATTTTATAAGGAGTTCGCTAGACAATATGAGTGGCAGGCAAAAGGTAATCAATTTTTATTCTTTATTTTGTTTATGTTACTTAAGTTCAATATGCTACCTATGTTTAATTTTTTTTAGTTTTTAGGGTCTTTATAGGTCTATTAATGACTTTTTTTTCCTTTGTGGAACAAAAAAAATGTGTGCTAAACACATTTATGCTAGATGGGGAAAAGGATTTAGAGATATAAAATTGAAATTGCTATTCTAATTATGTTCAAGATCACTAAACTAGTAGCAATTCTTGAAGCATATAAAAGTTTTGAAGACAATCAGGATACTTATGATTACTTAAAAGAATATTAGAATCCATGTACTAGTTGTAGGCTTTCTTATCTATACAAATGTGATGTAATCAATAATATGTGTAAGGCTTTTAATGTGATGATCATAGATGCAAGTTGCAAGCCCATTATTTCCATGCTAGAAGATCTTAAGGTATATGTTATGAAGAGTTGGAAAATAAAAAGCTGGGTAGAATTAGAAGAATGATTATAGGACTCAAATCCTAGCAAGTTTAAAAAAGTCAAGGGTGTTGGCATCAAGATGGGAAGTTGACTGGAATTGAGGGATATATCATAATGTCATTCATGAGAATGTTAAAGATAATATCAAAAAGAGCTCTTTGTCCACATGCTTTTAGTGCCATCCTGTATGAAGGAAATGATCCTAAAAATCATTTAGATCCTTGTTTTAGAAGAGATGGGTACTTAAAAGCATATGAACATATGTTGCATCCAATGAAAGGTCAAATATTCTTTCCTAAAACTAACGTTGAGATTATATTGAACCCAACTATAAGGAAAAAACTTGGCAAACTTTAAAAAGAAAAGAGAAAAAAAAATAAAGGGTTGTAAGAAGACAACAAAGTCAAAGGTCAAAAGAAAAATGAAGTGTGATATTTGCAACCAAGAAGGACAAAGAACAAAATGCCTTATGTTGCCAGATTCACATAGCTCAAATTCCCTAACCTTGCAAGTGATTAATCATCATTTGGATCCTTTTCTTTTTCATTTAGCTTAATTACCTTTTATATGAGTATTTTCCTTGTACATTTTGGGTTTAGAAATGTAGAAATTAAGGGCAAGCTCTTGATTTTACACCATCAAAGCCTACACTGACAACTAAAAGCAAAGCTTCAAACAAGCTGTAAAAAGAGAAAAATCAACATGTATTTTCTGTTTTGAATGTATGTACCATTACCATTCGCATGTTGCTACTATTTTTATAAGTACATTTTATGCTAAGAAAATGACCCCTAAATAAGTGAAAAGACCTAATCAATTTATTGGTTCAAATGGTAGTAGATCAAAATCAATCATAACAACCAACCAACTACTGGTGAGATGACATATTTCAATTTTTTAACAATCAGACACTTTTGTATTATGTATAATAAATTGACTAATAATTTAATTCTAACACAAAAAGTAAGGCAACAAAAGGAAAGTAATACACATTTCAAGACCTCAACTGATTTAAAAGCATAAGATGGCCCCAATTTCAACTCAAAAAGGCATTATGAACTTCTTAATTGCTCTTTGACTTGTTCAAAAGGAAAACCACAAGTAAGATCTATTTGTAAACTTTAAAATTGTTGCAGCTATTTTTGTTACTATTTTTGGCTTCTTTTTGTGTTAGAATAATTGCAAGCCATTATTATTGTTACAATTGTAATCTACTATTTTTGTTGGTTATTGTAGGTTTTGTATTTAGGGTGAACTATTGACAATCTTTATTAGTTGAACATAGGGTTTTTAAAACTATTTTTGTTGTTTTTATGGTTGCTTTTGTCATTTTTGTTAGAACTATTTTAGGATGTTATTATAACTTGTTTATTAAAACTATTCTTGTAATGGATAATGTTCTAAGGATCCACAAAAATCTTCACTTTTCCTTCCTAAATTTTGTATGCAACTATGGTTTCTTTATGCTAATATAATGCTGTCAATCTTTTGTTCATTCGGTTACTAAAATTTTGTATACTACTACATATAATGCTAAAAATGTTATATATTATGAATTTCAAATTCTTTTTTTATCTTTCCATTCTTATTTTGTTTTTCTACAACTATAGGATTTTTGCCTTAGTGCTGCACAATGGTTAGATACTACTTAGTTCCAAATTTTCTTACTCTAAAACAAGGCAAAATTAATTCTTCAAAAATCTTAGTTCAACTAATGTTGTTTTCAAATGTAAGTTAAAGATAAAAAGCCATAAACTAAATTTTGAACTACCATCTCAATTGAAAAATAACGAAAACCCTTAAACCTATTCATAAGTATGTTTAGGTTGAAAGGGAAAAGGGAGAGGTAATTTTGATCAATATGAGAGGAAATCAAAACCAAAGAGAGCCAGAAGCAAAGCAATTATCTTCACACAACATTAACAACTAGCACATATTTGCCAATTTATAATGGTCAAAACTAAAGTCAACATGTCAGAAACACTACATTTAAGTTCAATACCACTTACATCACAAAAAATTTGCAATTTAATTCAACTTAACATCATAATTAAAAATAGTACTTGAACAGTTCATTAGCAAATACATTCAAGTAATTAAGGCAAGCTCGACAACCATTTTCTTTTCTTTCTTCCCTTACTTTACTAAAATATAGAAGAAATAAAAATAACCATGTGCATACTAAAACCATCTTATAAAATTTCATCTATTTAGCTCTCTTATCTCCAACATCTATGACCTGCTTCAACTTTCTTGTAAAATGTCTATCTATGCTAATTTCATCATACAAATCTTTAGTACTTAAAGAGCTCAATGTCATTTGCCTCATGGCTTTGTTTTCACCTCTTAACTCTTTGTTCTCTCTCGCAATTGCTTTGCAAGCATCTTTTACATCATTATCACTTTTCTTCCTTGTACATTATCAATAAGAGGATCATGCCAACAAAAATTTTGACAACCACCAATATAAGCATTTTTATATTTTAAAAACAATAAGAAAGCAATATCATTCAAAGTTGTAAGACATTTAATATAGTTAAAAATAAATTAATATGAATGAATAAAAAACCTTATAAGTACCACATACATAAAATCTCTTACCCATATTTGAATTATTCCATGATATTTGTCTAGGTGCTTTAATCCTACAATAACATATAACTATTGGGTCTTTGTAATATTGAAAAGATCTTAAAAATTTGATAGTTTACTCATACTCAAGTCCTATCAACAATAACAAGCATATTTAATTACTGCTCTAATGCTCCATAATAACATACCCTAAACCATATTCTAAAATATATAAGCTATAGAATAATTTGCCATCTTTTATATATATATGTATATTGTAGACACCTAATTCCATCTAGGCCTTTTTTCCAATATTAAAAAATGTCTAAAATTAAGGACCACGCAGCCACCCTAGTGGGGTCGACCTTCTCTAAATAGACTGGGCATTAGGACCTATTTAATTATATTATGATCGCCCTTCTCTCATGTAATTTTAAAATGGTGATTTCAACGGTCATAAAGAACAATATCATATAAAAAAGACAAGTGTTGAAAAGAAAAGTTAGCTTTTAGATATCCTTTTGTAGAATTTTTGAAATATATTTTTGGATATGATGTCACGATCAAAATTCTCTTTTTTTGAAAATTTTAAAAAAATTTTGTGAAATTTTGTAGTTGACACCATATATTTTTAGTGATACTCGTGTAGCATTTTTGCTCATAATTGCTCTGAAAAAACTATTATGGCATTCTATAACACGAGGTGTCAGATTGTCAATTTTGTTAACTAATTTTGAATTTTTCACAGTAATGCGAGTTTTTCGCTCATGAATTTTTTTGGTAAAGTTTTTCCTAGATACTAATTTTTTTCATTTCTACCTATTAATATTTGGTGTAATGAGTTAAATTTAGTCTATTCTTCTAAGTCTTGATCTATTTTTGAAATATTATTGATTCCAAAATATGGAATTTTCTATTCTATAAATTCTTTTAGTAGAATTTTACATAGTTTAGGGTTTTTAACTTTTCGAATACTTTCAATAGATTAATACAAATTCTTTTTTTTTTTTGAAATTCTAACTCATATCACAAACTTTCCTTTTTTCCATATATAGACTGTCTTTTGTCAAGATTTTTCCCATAATTTTCATGAGTTTTGAACTTTTAACCTTTTTTTTTTACACATAAAAATTCTTTAATTTATTTGCGAAAATTCTTTTTTAGAGTTTAACACTTAGGACATTTTTTTAAATGTTTCATTGGGATCAAAACATGGAATTCCCTATCACATGAATTTTTCTACAAGCAAAATAAAAAGGAAACAAAAACCTCTAAGAATAAAATTCATTTCTTTCAAGAATTTTTTCACTAATTTTATTTTTCCTAAATATAAAATTTCCTATTTGGTATATTAAATGTCTTTTTGGGCCCTAAATTTTAGAGTTTTCTTATTTTTGGATATATTCCCTCCAAATTTTCTCAAAAGGTTTTTAAATTAATTTCCTTCAGTTGAAGTTTTTCCTAAAAATTTTATTTTAATTTTCACATGTTTAAATATTTTCTTATTTGTTTTATTTATGTTATTTGTATTTTTTCTCTCTTATGGCCAAGAAAATTTTCCATTTCATATGCTTAAGACTTTAAAATTTAGTTGTTAGCCCTTAAAGCTCATATGGTTGCCAACAAACCCACCAAGCCCATTTGGATTTCAAACATGCCTAAGAAGCCCATTTGGATCTTCGAACAAGCCCACCAATCCTATTTTTGATATTCCAACATAATCCACCAACCTTTTCCTTTGGTTTTATTTATTTATTGACACATCATTTGTTTTGGTTCAAAAATTTCCTTATGGATTTTTAATTAGAATTCTCATACGATTAAAATTTGTTAACTTTGGTTTTAGTTTTGATATAAAAAACAACTTAAGCTAAATTAATACTTACCTTGGTATTTGTGTTCAAATTGAAAAACATTTTGAAAAGTACTAAGTTTATAATTTCTGAAAAATATATATATGCTCTAAAATGTATATTTATACTTAGAATTTTTTTTTAGATTTGTTTGGGTCAACAAAAATCATTTTACAAACATTTTTGAA